>CAUYSK010058094.1:0-47706 GCA_963575035.1 Avahi laniger
CATCGAAATCTGCAGAAAGATGAGATTTTGCATTCGTTGAACTGGAACAGGATGAATGGTGTTTCGAAAATTCAGAGAACAATTTAGATGGAAATTAAACATCTAAATGCTGAAATGAAATATCTGATTCAGCTGGGCGTGGTGACTCACGCCTATAATCCTAGCACTCTGGGAGGCCAAGGCTGTTGGATCGTTTGAGCTCAGGAGTTCGAGACCAGCCTGAGCAAGAGCGAGACCCCATCTGTACTAAAAAAATAGAAAGAAATTAGCTGGACAACTAAAAATATATATATAAAAATTTAGCCGGGCATGGTGGCGCATGCCTGTAGTCCCAGCTACTCAGGAGGCTGAGGCAGGAGGATCGCTTGAGCCCAGGAGTTTGAGGTTGCTGTGAGCTAGGCTGATGCCACGGCACTCTAGCCCGGGCAACAGAGTGAGACTCTATCTCAAAAAAAAAAAAAAAAGGGGGACAGTCCCTCAGTAGCCCAGACATTTTAGCGCTAAGACTTCAAGGTTGGTGAGTGGACATTTTAAATAATGTCACAGGCGCCCAGTCCAACCCTTTGCCTTCGCTTCAGTTTGTTCCTGGTAATTTCCTGAGTGATCACCAGGCTGACTAAGGGACACACACTCTTCTGAAATTGTCCAAACTCTGCCAAGAGCGGGGACGGATCACGCAGACTGGCGGCATCACCCTGAACGGCCACTTGTCCCTTCTGAGCTTCGGTTCCCTCATCTGTAGAGTGGGGTTCATCGAAGCAACGACTTTGCCTGGTGGTTTTGGGGAGCTCGGTGATGTGAGAGAACAGTGTAAAGTATAAATTGCTTCTCAAGCGTTAGTTGTTGCTGACAGCGGTGAAAGAAATAATAACGAATGTGAACTTTGGTCGTAGGGCCTGTAATGGAGCAGAACTTTGGTCAATTGCTACCATCCTCTCCCGATCTGATCTCCTCCTCCCCTGCATAGAGAGCATATATTTTTCCTCTAAAGTTTCGTTTTAAAAAATAAAATACCATGAGGCAGTGTTATCGTAGTTACAGCGAAGACTAGACTTTAGAATCTGACAGCCTGATTCAAATGCCAGCTCTGCCACTTACTACCTGTGTCGTTTTGAACAAATTACCTAAACTCTTTCAGCCTCAGTTTCCTCATCTGTAAAAGGGACACATAATTATAATACACACTCCATAGGATTGCTGTGAGGATTAAGTGAATTAATGCTGTATTAGAAAGTTCTTAGAGCAGTTCCTGCAGTTGCCACTTATACATTCCACCCAATTGATGGACATGATTTACCACTTCCCTGTTTTTACAAGTATGAGCCGTTTCTCATTTTTTCGCTAATATAAATACTGCTGAGATGAACGCCTCTGTGTATTTTGGACCGTCGTTATGCGTGATTATTTTCTGAAGTTTCTCAGGTAAGAAGAAGCAAAGGGGAATTCCTTAAAGGAGACAAAGTGCTGAAAAAGCGTGTGCGTTCTTGATACCATTCAGTTTCGATTATAGGAAATTCATGGCTTCGTCCAGTAAGCATCACTGAATGCCTAAAATATGTCAGCCCCAGTCCGGGCATTGAGGATGCAAAGGTGTATGCGGCAGGGAACTGGAGCTTCTGTCAAGGGCTGCCTCCGTGGCCACTCCGCATTTCCCATGGTGGACGTGTTGGTGGCTGCGGCTGTTGGCTTGTAGAACTTCAATGAGTTTTTTTCACTGAGATTTAAACATTGACCCAAAAACATCCCCAAGCACCTTCGAGATAGGGCGAAGTAGCTTTTTCCATTAAAGCAGTGACTGAACACTTAATTCTTAAGGTTGCTCTGGCCTACTCCTTGGGAAAATCCCCCTCTTTCTGGAATTTAGCATTTCCAAAGCTGGCCTCACCAACACCCCAGCCTCCAAACCAACCCCCTTCTGCATTCTCCCTTTGAATTACATCTCCATTCCCTCCTCGAGTCATCTCTAAAAGTTCCCCTCTCTCTCCCCAGCCTGTCCCCATCTCTCGGACACCTCCCTCCATCCCTTTGTTGAGCAACACCGCAGCTTCCTCGGCCCTCGTCCTCCTCAACTCAGCCTGACTGTAAAAGTACACGTGTGTGTGTGTGTGTGTGTGTGTGTGTTGTGTGTTTGACAATTGTGTGCTTATTACTATGACGTTATTTAAAATGCCCTCCCTTCAGCCTCACCTCAGGAGTTCTCGTCTCTACTTAGCAAAGTAATACATGTAAAATTTTGGCCCAAAGGAATTGCAGTGAGTTCCCAGATGTGTTCTGATTCCACCGCACGCTACCACCTGCACATGACCTCCAGTTATCTTCCTAAGACAGATTCCATCATTGTGGTTTACTTCTAAAAATCCCTTACAGTTTCTCATTGCACACAGACACCTGCCCACTAACACCCGGACCTGGCATTCAAAGCCCTACTCGATCTGCATTACACGTTTAACCTCCCCTAGTCTGTTGTTCATACTCCTTAATATCTGCTCCTGCCTCTCTTCTCTTCTTTCCCCACATACCCTGTGGTATTTTGCCTTCACGGCTTAGGCTTCGCTCAAACTCTCCTTCCTACAGTGCTTTTAAAAACAAGTCCTCCCCTTTTTATTTTGCTTCCTGCTATGTTTCCTTCGGAGTATTTTAAGTTAACATTATCATAACCAGTAGGAAACCCTGCTCTCTGAAAGTTAATTAAAATAGTGGAGTGGGAACTTCCATTTTCTTTAAATAGCTGACAGTCTGAATTTCCAAGTCAGCCTTTAAACTGCAAAGATAACAAGCTACTTGGGTAACACAACACAGACAAACACAGAGAATTCCTAAAAGCTGACAGGGCAAGAAGGCAAGCCTTTATCACCCAGCCGCCAGCCAGCCACCAATGAGTTTGTAAAAGCAAACCTTTTTATTTTTTTTCCTTAAGATCCTGAAGGGTGGAAGTTACCAAGTAACTGTGTGATTAGGGTGTTTCTGCCTGTAAGAAAATGTGAATGACTACAATTTTCAATTCAGTGCTGGGTGAGAATGCGAGCATATTAACAGGCACCTTCAAATAGGAAGGAAATATTCACAATTTACAGCTGTGCTACAAAATGCAGCTGTTTCCCATGGGAAAAGAACTTCTTTGGATGCCTGAAGAGTGGTTAATGAAGGGAAGGGGAAAAGAATCAAAGGCTTTCAAGAAGTTGGCCTCTTAGTTCTTACACCTCTGGAGCATTTAAAGCTCTAAAATATAATTCCATTTCCAGGGCCTTTAAAATTAGTTACAATAATAAAAATATCAGCTCCCCTGGGCTATGTGCTGTGCTGAGTACTTACTGGCATCAACCGACAGGAACTTTGGAATTTAGCTGCTTGGGTTCAAATCCAGGCCCAACCACTTGCTGTATAACTGGGTAATTTACCTGCCCTCTCTGGAACTCAGTTTGTCTTAATATGCATTACTTGGCGTTATTATTGTTGCAATTATAAACACGTTTAACCCTCACAGCAACTCTGTGATGATAGGCATTATTATTGTCCCCATTCTACAGATAAGAAAACTGAGCTTTGGAGCCTTTAAGTAATTTACTATTTAGGCCACATAGCTAGACAGTGACAGATTAGGACTCCAAACTGGATGCTCTTTTACCACTGTTAGGGGTTTCCCTTTTTGTATCCCAATACAAACTTGTAAGAATCTTTGCCTTCCTTGATGGCAGAATAAAGAAGGCCAACTTGACGGAAATTGAACATTTCTGTCTTGTTTCAGGCCGCACCTTTAATGAATCAACAAAATGCTTTTGTGAAAAAAGAAAGAAAACTGTTGAGAAGTGATTTTTCTCCCTGTGATAGTTAAAAGTTAAACAGAGTTCACCCAGTTTCCTTTGCTAAGTTTTCAGTCTGCTCGTGTGCATTGCGAATCAGGGTTTTCCACGTTCATTTGTCCCTGATGTGTGAACATCTTGCTGGACCCATGTTCCAAGGACTCTACTTGGTTAACCACAGAATCAGGGTAGGCATCAGGCCTTTGCATTGCACAACTTAAAAACTTGATGCAACTAAACGAAAACGAAAACCCAAAGTCCTGCCTTAATATATCTTTAAACAGCTGCTAAGGCCACAGAAGATCAGTCTTAGGCAGGAAGTAACTCTCTTGACCTATTTGGGTGGTCAGTTTCCCTCTCCACTGGGGTGGACCAGGCGATGACACTCCCACAGCTAGTTGGTACTGAAGTGAAACTCAGCCTACTTGGCCTTTTCAGATATCGGCTGCCTGGGACTTTGGCATGTGTAGCATTCAGCGTGAATAGAAAGCAGCATGACATGAACTTCTTCCACTCCTCAAAGTGCAGACCTTCCAGAATCCACCAGGACTAAGGGATGGCATCGTGGGGGAGGAATTCTACATTCTATCACTGATGAGCATTGCAGTGCCTTTTGGTTTGGTTCTAGAAACACTGAGTGATAACACAACACATAACAATACAGTCTTGTTATCTGTGTTCAGATGGCTAATGCAGTTAATCCATTCTTTTGTGTGATCACGAAGGACACATTGAATCACCCGTACAGGAAGAAGGGATAAAGCTTTGGGGCTTCAAGTTGACCATAAATAATTTTTACTTGTCTAATAGGATGTTTCCCAGGAGAGAAACAGAGTTATTTGCCTTCCCATGGTTTTGCAGGAAAATACTGCCTGTATTCATTGTTTTTTTTCCTATGTGCCTTTTTTCTAACTCTAGATTTGTATGAGAAGTACATTTTTTTTTTTTTTTTTTTTTAGACAGATTCTAACTCTGTGGCCCTGGCTAGAGTGAGTGCTGTGGTGTCAGCCTAGCTCACAGCAACCTCAAGCTCCTGGGCTCAAGCAATCCTTCTGCCTCAGCCTCCCGAGTAGCTGGGACTACAGGCATGCGCCACTATGCCCGGCTAATTTTTTTTTCTATATATATATTTTTAGTGGTCCAGATAATTTCTTTCTATTTTTAGTAGAGACGGGGTCTCGCTCTTGCTCTGGCTGATCTCGAACTCCTGACCTTGAGCGATCCACCCGCCTCGGCCTTCCAGAGTGCTAGGATTATAGGCGTGAGCCACTGCGCCTGGCCAGAGAGGTACATTTTTTAAAATTATGATAAAATATACATAACGTAAAAATTACCAGCTCAACCATTTTCAACTATACAGTTTGGCAGTGTTAAGTAACTTTCACATTGTTCTGCAACCAATCTCCAGAACTTTTCCATCTTGCAAAGCTTTAACTCTGGACCCATTATACAACAACTCCACATCCCCCCATCCCTGATCCCCGGAAACCACCATTCTATTTTTTGTCTCTATCAATTTGATGAGAGGTAAAATATTTTTATTTTGAATATTTAAAGATTTTCATGTTAACCTGCTTCCCAACCTAAGTCATTCTTACAGATTGTGTTTCTTCTACCAGGTATTGAAAGAGTTGAAGGTTCAAAATAGATATGATCAGAGTCCTCCAAGAGCTGGCTAACGTTTAGAAAAATCTCTCATCGCGTTTTCATTTTCATTAAAAATTCTTTAGACTTAAAAAAAGTAGTTTGGCAGTAGATCACCATCAAGCTTACAGATGGGCAGAGTAATTTGTCCTCTGTTACAAGTTTAACTACAGACAAAAATGTAAGGACAAAAGAATTCAAGCTGAGAGGACACCATGCTTCCCAGAAGGCAAGCAGGTTTCCTGCCTCAGGAGGGATCTTTGGTAGAGAGCTGAGAGATGGTTGACACAAATTCCACGGATTGGTCCCGATGTCGAAAGAGGAAGTTTTAAAGCTGAACTTCCACCGGTGACCCTAGATTCTGTCTAACCAATCCTGAAACTGCTTACAACCTGGAACTTGGCAAGTAACTTCCAAAGTTCTTTTCCCACGCAGTTTGTTATAAACCCTTGGGGTTGCCAGATTTAGAAAGTAAAAATATAGAACAGCAGTTAAATTTGAATTTCAGATGAACAATGAATAATTTTTAGTGTAAGTATGTCCAAAATATTTAATCTGGCAACTCTAACGTGGACCACCCACTGGGCACTCTTATGGATGGTAAATAATCCACACCGCCAGCCTGGTCTGAGGGTGGGTTTTGTACGCTGCCATCAGAAAGGAAGGAAGACATTTATTGACCATAGGCAGGTGGCTTCACAGCAGTCTATTGTAATATTCCCAAGAACCCTATGTGACAGGTGGCGATCTGTATTATAATGTGGAAACCCGGGCTCCAAAAGGTGGAGACCACAAAACTCTTAAGAACAGGGAGACCTGGGACTGAATCCAGTTCTAAATCCCAAACCTTATTACAGCAAATCACAGGTCTAGGGCTGGTTGGTTGGTTAGTCTTTTGATTTTTTTCTAAGTGTGTCCTGGCTGCCCATATGCTCGCTCTGGTGGGATGGTGGGCAGCTAGGTGACCTTCCTAAACCTCGATTTCCTTATCTGTAAATTGGAGTGCCTACGTCTTGGGTTGCTGTGAGGACTGAATGAGTTCATGTAAGTAAAATGCTGAGCAGTTGTCGCACACGGCAATGGTCTCCTTTAAAGCCAAAAGGATTTGTTGTCCTGCGAAAGAGGAGCTGAGAAGTCTGAGGGAGCTGGAAACCAGAGGCAGCCTGGAAATGCGTGTTTATACTTGAACCCCCACCCCGCGAAGGAGCTTCTTTAGCCGAGAGGCAGGGTAGGCGACCAACTCCCCACCTTGCACAGAAGCAGTAGGGGGCGTCCTTAGCTTTAGCCAAAGGCAAGGAGAAAGGCTTCTCCTGAAATTCTTTCAGTTCTCACTGTTCACTCTCTGTAAATACTACAACCTGATCAAGAAATGTTTAAATGGAGCAGGGAGGAAATTCCAAGAATGAAGAGACCCTGTGGCTTAGGAGGGGAGGGGAACAAGCCAGCTAGGCGGTTCATTTCACAGCCGCTCCCCTTCCTCTCCTCCCCAGCTTTCCAGTTCTGCCCTCCTCTTCCTCCTCTTCCCGCTCTGGTGCCCCAGCTTGGGCTTGGAGTCCTCCTGAGAGAACAAACCCCTGGTCCTTTAGATCTGTTGCCACCTACTGCAGGGCCTTTGGTAAGTCTTCAGACATCAGTGGGCCTTGTCTCCCCATCTGTGAATTCAAGTGTTGGACCCCATCCGTTCACCTTGCTTACCTGGCTGGGTGGTGCTACCCCTCTTTTAAGTTTGGTCCCGATGGGTAGAAAGTGAGGGCACTTTATTTTAGCTATTATGAAATTAGTTCAGTCTATAAGCAGTTTTTCTAAACTAATTTGCAATAATCAGGAGTATCTTTAGACAGACATTGAATGAACTTGAGCTCTAGCTTTCTACCTTTGCATGTGATTGACTGTGAGTGAAAGTGTGAACTTGTTTCCTACTTCTCCATCCTATCCCAGGCCCTGGTCATAACTCCTCAGGGGTAGAGATCTTACTCTGAGTTTGAGTACCCTCTGTGGTTTAAGGAGCCTTTATGGAGATGTTGGGCTTCTTACCTGAAGCAATTTGAACTCTCTGTTTTAAGATGCTGCTGAAAATGATTAGGGTCTTATTTTGTAGCTCATTTAAAAAGATTTTTTAAAAACTAAACTTGGTGTCTTTGCTGCTAGGGGACAATTATAAACTATAGTTTCAGTTTGGTTTGTTTGGGTTTGGTTCAAGAAACACTGAATGATAACACATTAGGTCTTGTTATCTATGTTCAGATCCCTTTATGTGGTTAATCCAGTTTTTGGTGAATCCAGTTTGATCTAGTTTTAAAGGGCAGACTGTTATCTCCCAAGGAACACATTTAAATGGAACTAATCCGTGGTTACCGTAATTATAAATTCCGAGGCCTCAAGTTAAGCTAACGAAGTCTTCCCTTCTTCCCTCTGCTGTTTCTCCATTTTCCATCTCCTTGTGGAATCCCGCGGGAGTCAGGCAACGTGGTTAAAGCACAAGTTTGGAGTCACATCTGCTACTTTCTTGCTGTATGGATTTAAATTACTTAATGTCCTTTAAACCTCAGTTTTTGTATCAGTGCACAGAGACACCGATGATAATAGCTAATATGCCTGTAGGGAAAGGGTTTGTTTAGTCCGATTTTTGCCACCTAGTAATACCCAGTGAGTGTGAATTGTCCTTTAGAAGCATTTCTTTTTGGGGATTAAATGACACACTCATGTTGTGTCACTGCTAGGTCACCTGCTGGAGTCCCCTGAAACCAGCCTCCTGCGCTGTCCTCCCAAAAGGCTTTGCTCAGCCTCCCCGACCATCTGTCCCGTTTTAAATAGTTGATGACTGTCTCTTTCTTGAAAATCTCTGTGTTTTATATTGGTTATTCTATTGCAGTGGCTCTTAAGCCATTTGTTAAATGCAGATTGCTGGGCCCCCCTCAGCCTTTCTGACTCAGTAGGTCTTGGGTGGAGCCTGAGAATTTGCATTTCTAGCACGTTCTCAGCTAGTGCTGAGGCTGCTGGTCAGGGTACCACGGTGCTATGATGACCACAGTTGTCTTGTGTTTGTCACCTTTTATATCCCTGTACCTAGGAATTAGCAGAGAGAAATTTACTGTTAGAAATGCCTAGATATTAAGTCACACAGATAATAAGCTAGATTCATCACTGAAGGCCAAGTTCCACAGATCACTGAGAGAAACGTGATTTTCTTTTTAAAGAAAGGGCAATTTGAAGGCAATCTGGCCAGTGAAAAACTTCTCTAAGAAAACCAATATGATATTTTAAACTGTTAGTCACCCAGGTGTTGATCAATGCCAGTAGATTAGTAGAGGAAACTGGTGTTTATAAAAATAATAGCAACAAAAATTCTTTTAATAATTACATGTTTAACCAAGCTGTCATCCTTAAATACTAGATCCAGCTCAAATGGCTTAGCAGTTAAAGTTGGCACCTGTTACACCTATTTAACATAAGACATTAAATATGCTTTCCTAACTGGTAGGATCAGTAACCCGTCCCATTCCTTTAATATAGTTCGGAACTTTGATGGGTCACCGCAGGTTTCTAGCAAGCGTAAATAAAGAAATGGCTTATCCTTAAGGCCTATGCAAGGTAACGCCAGAAGACTGGCAAATGTTCCTAATTAGCTCCATTCCTAGTAACAGTAAATCTTTGGTTTGCATGGAATACAGCACTAAATAGAATTCCTAGCTGTGATGACTTGCCCAGGTCCTCAGAGCACCTTTCACAACCCTTTAGTTAATTTCTGATGCTATATATAACTTATGTGGCACATTTACACTTAATAACAGGCTGGAGACTTTATCTCAAGTGTTCAAACAGGCACTTAACTATAGCTTTTTTACGTCCACACATACATTTTTCTGAAATAAGGATTTTGAGTTATGCTTATATGTGAATAAAGAACTCCAGTCCTGGGGCTGGGCGCAGTGGCTCATGCCTGTAATCCTAGCACTCCGGGAGGCCGAGGCGGGGGGATTGTTTGTGCTCAGGAGTTCGAAACCAGCCTGAGCAAGAGCGAGACCCCGTCTTCTACTAAAATTAGAAAGAAATTAATCGGACAACTAAAAATATATAGAAAAAATTAGCCGGGCATGGTGGCGCATGCCTGTAGTCCCAGCTACTCGGGAGGTTGAGGCAAAAGGATTGCTTGAGCCCAGGAGTTTGAAGTCGCTGTGAGCTAGGCTGACGCCACGGCACTCTAGCCAGGGCAACGCAGTAAGACTCTGTCTCAAAAAAAAAAAAAAAAAAAAAAACCTAAACATACTATTTGAGGAGGCAACTGCTTAAAATCAAAGAAACTCCAGTAATGTCAATATAATTTTTAAATACAAGAACTTTGAAAAAGCCTAAGAAAACTCAACACACTTATCAGTAATCAAAGACACTATCTCAGCACCTTAAATAAACAACATGGGCAGAGAAGGGAACAGCCATGCACAGCCAACTTCGTGAACTAACCCTGAGCTTAATCTGCTTGGCTGCCACAAACAAAATACGGTTCTGGTTCTCCTTCTAGTAACATAACACACTATTGTTGACACAGATACCCTCCTTTTATATACCACACGAATTCTAACTAAGACCCTCTGAAAGGAAACACCCATGGCTGAAGAGATATCTTCCAAAAGAAATTCTGAGTAGATCCTTCATCCACCCCCACAAAACACACACAGAGACCAAACAAGCTGTACTCAAAAGAAGTAAAATCTCCAGGTTCCGGGAGCAGAAAGAACTCAAAGGAAGTGAAGTAACTTCCAGTCCATGCTGACTCCCCAGAAGGGTATGGACCTTCCTTAAAACTCCAGGTGCCAAGAGCCTGATGGCCCTCTGACGGCAAAAGGTCAGGTGTAGGCCTACGCAGCTGAACAGAAACTTCAAAGGTTCTCAAAGCTCCCTATTAACGCCCTATGTTCCAACCACACCCACAGACATCTCAGTCAAGGACAGACCACACATAAGATAGTGGTCCCGTAAGATTATAATACCGTGTTTTTACTGTGCCTTTTCTATATTTAGGTATAAAGTTTAGACACACACACTTACCACTGTGTTACAACTGCCTACAGTATGCGGTACAGTAATAGGAGCAACAGGATATACCATATAGCCCAGGTGTGTAATAGACTGTATACCATCTAGGTTTCTGAAAGTATACTTCCATGAAGTTCACACGACAACGAAATCATCTAACGACACGTTTCTCAGAATGTACCGCCACGGTTAAGTGACGCATGGCCTGTAGTTCCTTACCATAGCATTCCTGCTGTGTGAATCGGAACATGCCATTCCTAGCACTCATCACCTTCCCCAGCACCGTTTTCTCCTGCAGATGGAGCACATCTATTACTGCAATTATCACACTGAATTATAAATGTCTGTGGATACCTGTTTCTCTTTGTGCACTGCAAGATACCTGACAGCAGGTAACTTTCATCTCCGTAACCCTCTCAATCAAGCATAGTCCCTAGCTTTTAACAGGTATCCGAGAATTGTTCACCAAGCAAATATATGAGTGGGTAGAGAGAAAATGGAAAAGGAAAGGAAGGGGAAGAGCAAGAAAAGGTAAGGCTTTAACACGTACAGAATGAAATAATAGAAGAGCACATTTATAGCTTTGAAATAAGGAATGATTTTTTGTAAAATAATACACAAATAGGTCTGAGATCCAGAATACAGTTTTTTAAAAATACCTACAGATCAAGAGGGAAAGACAAAGGCCAAAGGCAACTTGAACAAAGGATATAAAGAAATAATTAAAAAAAACAGAAATGCAATGACCAATAAACAAACGAAAAAATAGGCAGCCTCATGTGTAATCAGAAAAATGCAAATTTAAACAAAAGACAAGTTTTCAGCTATCAGTTTAGAAAAAGTTAAAATATTATTGTAATTGTTGACGAGGATACTTTGAGAAATAACTGGAAGGGGCATGAAGTGATATAACCTTTGTGTAGGAAAATCTGGCAATATATATATGCACGTTTTAAAATATGTGAAACCTTATGTTAATTTGCTTCACTATAGTACCTTTTTGCTATTATGTATCCCATAACATCATGTTGTATATCTCAAATATATACAACAAAAAATTTTATTTAAGAAAAAATGTGAACTTTTTTTTTTTTTTTTGAGACAGAGTCTCACTTTGTTGCCCTGGCTAGAGTGAGTGCCGTGGCGTCAGCCTAGCTCACAGCAACCTGAGACTCCTGGGCTCAAGCGATCCTACTGCCTCAGCCTCCCAAGTAGCTGGGACTACAGGCATGCGCCACCATGCCCGGCTAATTTTTACTATATATTTTTAGCTGTCCAATTAATTTCTTTCTATTTTTGGTAGAGACGGGGGTCTCGCTCTTGCTCAGGCTGGTCTCGAACTCCTGAGCTCAAACGATCCGCCCACCTCGGCCTCCCAGAGTGCTAGGATTACAGGCGTGAGCCACCGCACCCGGCCAAAACGTGAACTTTTAACCAAGGACTTCCACTTCCTGGCATCCACCCCCTAGAGAAATACTTGAACATGATCAAAAGAGATTCCTAAAAGGATTTTTACTGCAGCACTTACAAAAACAAGAGAATTAACTTAAATGTTTGTTAATAAAGAAATCATTAGATCAACTTTATGCATACTATGGAAAATTATGTGATAATTAAAATACATAATATTGTAGATTTACATATACTAATCTGAAAAGATCGCCAAACTATGTTGTAAAGTAAAATAGTAAATCGCAGGACATTGATATGTATGCTACTATTCACATAAAGAGAGAAACAAAACACAAAACTGTTTCCACAGTTACTTATAAACAAAGAGAAAAGGTCTGAAAAGCTATCTGTTAAAATCATAAAGTGATCACATAAAGGGATCAGGAATGGGCTTAGGAGAGAGCCATTCATTCCGTTTATATTATTTCCTTTTTTACAATCTAGAACACATCAGGTGTTATCATTAAAATTTCTTTAATTAAAAAATTATAAGAAAGAAAACCCTTTACACATCGTCATCATATAGTAGGGGTTATTAAACTCAATGAGCAAGACGCTAGAGAGGCCTGTAATCCTAGCACTCTGGGAGGCCGAGGCGGGTGGATCGTTTGAGCTCAGGAGTTCGAGACCAGCCTGAGCAAAAGCAAGACTCCGTCTCTACTAAAAAAATAGAAAGAAATTAGCTGGACAACTAAAAATATATATATAAAAAAAATTAGCCGGGCATGGCGGCGCATGCCTGTAGTCCCAGCTACTCGGGAGGCTGAGGCAGACTCTGTCTGGGGAAAAAAAAAAAAAAGACGCTAGAGAAGAAAAGGAATAGGGAGAATCAAGAGTTTCAAGGAAGAGATTAAAGACTTCGCAAAGAAAGAACACTTCTTCCTCTAAGAAAATGAGAAGGGTAGGAGGCAAGAGAGAATCTGAGCTACAGAGAAGAGAAACTGCAGACGCATACAATGCATAGAGTCGATTATCACAGTAATAAAGCAAGGTAATCTGCTGATGGTTACCGCAAGCAGCTAGAAATTCAGAAATTCGGTTACTCATTCAGTAAGTATTTATTGAGCACCTACTAGGTGCCAGGCACTACCCTCGAGTTGTGGATATGGCAAGACAAAAAAAGGTCTCTACTCTTAAGTAGTTTACATTCTTGTGCGTTTGGGGCTATAGATATTAAAGAGGTGATAAACTAATATATACACACAAAACCAGAGAGTGGCATACATTCTGCAAAGAATTAAATCAGGGTGATGTAATTGAGAACTAACTTCATGGCTACTTTTAGCAGGGAGCTCAGGAAACATCTCTCTGAAGATATAATGTTTTAGCTGAAATCCAAATGTCCAGAAGAAACCAGAAATGACAAAGTCTGGAGTGAGAGCAATATAGGCCGCAGGAATAGCTCCTGCAAATGACTCTAAGAGTACAAGAGCTTAGCTTATGCAGTCAAGGAATATTTAAAAAGCTGCAGGAGGAGGCAAAGAGGAAAATGGTACCAGATGACAGCAATGACAACGAATCTACAGGCCTTCACAGTCTCAGATGAAGAATTTGGATTTTATTCTAAGGGGAAGAGAAGATATTAAAGAATTTTAAGCAGGAAAGTGAAATTATCCAATTTTCATTTTAAAAAGACCACCTGCACTCCTTTATGTGATTGTTCTAATTCGGCTTCTATGTAAAGAGAAAAAGAAGAAAGTAATTCAGAGAGAGTACAGAAGACCTTCTAGAACATACAACTGTAGGAAAGTCAACCAAAGATGAATAAAAGGACTTGCTTGAAAAGCAGCAGGGCCTGGCTGACGTTAGATACCACGAATGGTGTGAACTCAATTAACACAGTGTGTAACTTGCTCTGGAGACAGCTGGCATCCCCAGAAGAGAAAAAGGAAACAGTGGGAGTGCACCCAGTCTGTGTAGAAACAAGGCGGAAATGATGAAAAATTACTCCACATCCACCAGCTCTTATGAGGCCAAAAAACCCAGGCTGTCCCACTTTAGAGCTCCAAAGAACCATACTGAGGGACAGATTTCAAGGCTTACAATAATGCCCAAGAGTTCACCGCTGCCACCTGCCACGACAGTTCGTCAACACTAGTAGCGTGCCCTAAAAATCTACAAAAACTTTGAGAGGGCAAACCAATCAGGATGTCTCAGATTAATCAGTAAAGCCTAAACATACAAAAGATATTTTTGAGCACCATACATTTGACCACAAAATCCCAGGTGACCTTTTGTATTTTACAGTGTAGTGTCTTCATTCTACTGCAGAAAGAGAAAACAGCAAAAAGACTATGTCACAACAAAGCTGGACTGAGAACACTATGTTCTGATGGACACACTATTCTACAGTTTCTCTGTGGAGAAACATGAACACTCACTTAGTGCCACTTTTATAAACCAAAATGAATAAAAACAGAACAAAGCACAAGGTTGTCTGGGTCTCTTACCAGAGCCACACCACACTTCAGCCAAATGGCAGTCGCTCTCGCCAGGTTCTTTGCATAAATCTACCACATCTCTGCATACTGTTTCAGGAGTAACCGGAACTTCTGTGAAGTGCTGCTCATTGTTACTGAGGTACACGGTAAGAAACATCTAAAAATTAAAAGAGAAACAGTTACCAGCACTGTCTGCATTGGTGGTATTCACCTTAGATTCCTTTCTCCCAAAAAAATCTCATTTGGAAGTACAAATGTATGCACTTTGGATTTTGGAATATTTGTCGATAAATAGTTGAGCATCCCTAATCCAAAAATCCAAAATTCGAAATTTTCCAATGAGTGTTTCCTTTGAGGACCATGTAAGCACTCAAAAAGTTTCAAATTCTGGAGTATTTTAGACTTTTGGATTAGGGATGCTCAATCTATATTACATTGTCTTCAATTAAAAGATAAGATCCAACATAGATGAGGCTGTAGGTAAGGTATTCACTCAAAAATATGATGATAGTATTATAAATTGTTAAAAAATCACATTTGGAAAGTAAAATAAACAATGTATCAAAAGCCATAGAATTATGTACACCTCATTACCTTACTCCTTGGGAATTTATTCTAAAGACATAATTGAAATGTAGTACAACCTCTATGGACAACAGGATAGAGATTCTTCAAAGAAATAAATGTAGACCTGGCATTCAATCCAGCAATCCCACTGCTGGGTATCTACGCAAAGGAAATGAAGTCATTTTATCAGAAAGACACCTGCACTTGAATGTTTATCACAGCACAATTCACAATTGCAAAGATGTGGAATCATTCTAAGTGCCCATCGATTCATGAGTAGATAAAGAAAATGTGATATGTATATACCATGGAGTCCTACTCAGCCATAAAAAGGAATGAAATAATGTCATTTGCAGTAACTTTGATGGAACTGGGGACCGTTATCCTAAATGAAGTATCTCAGGAAAGGAACAACAAACACCACATGTTCTCACTAATAAGTGGGAGCTAATAAATGGGTACACATGGGCACAAAGCAATATGAAGGACATGAGAAAGCAAGAAGAGGGGAGGGTGGGAGTGGGGGCAGGGCGTACGGTAAAAACTTACCTGTTGGGTAATGTAAACACTATTCTGGTGCTGGGCACACCAAAAGCCCTGACTTAAGCATTAAATAAGGTATCCATGTAATAAAAATGTTTATACTCCCTTAATATTTGGAATAAAAAAATAAAAAATAAAACAAATATTTTTTTAAAAATTGAAATGAAGAAAAACTCTAAATGTCTGAAAATTTTCACTACAATGTTGGATCTATATACAGTAAGGTGGAAAACTAAATATCCAGCAACGTGGAAAAGCTTATAAACAGGGAAAACTTAAGTTAAAATCATTTGCTGAAAGGACTATGACCCAGCTACCTACTATTATAAGTACAGAGTATTAGGAAAATGTTAAGATAAAGTTATAAAACAGAATAACACTAAGTTGTTTTATAACTTTAAAAATATATGTACCATTTAAAATATATGTACACATGAAATGACTTATATGGAATACATAGAAATAAAATTAGTGATATTAGAAGCAGGTATAAATAGATACCACTTTTAAATTTTTTAAATCTCAATGATAAAATATTTTTACAATAATTTACAATTTAAAAGTATACTTAATAAACTGTGATAAAAGAATGTGAAAATATTTCATGAAAAGTGGCAAATGCGATTACTACTTGTTTCTACCTCTTACTGTCATCAATCTCAAGAGAAAGAAAACTCAGGGAAAGGTAAAAACACCGTATTAAGTTGTGCCAGGCAACCTACAGACACACTGCACAGTAACTCATGCCAAAGTCGTATTCGAATGAAGAGTTGCCCTTCCAAAAATTCAAGGTCACACATAATTTTCATTTTAAAAAAGAATGGGTTAGGCCGGGCGCAGTGGCTCACGCCTCTAATCCTAGCTCTCTGGGAGGCTGAGGCGGGCGGATTGTTTGAGCTCAGGAGTTCGAGACCAGCCTGAGCAAGAGCAAGACCCCGTCTCTACCAAAAAAATAGAAAGAAATTAATTGGACAGCTAAAAATATATGGAAAAAATTAGCCGGGCATGGTGGCGCATGCCTGTAGTCCCAGCTACTCGGGAGGCTGAAGCAGAAGGATCGCTTGAGCCCAGGAGTCTGAGGTTGCTGTGAGCTAGGCTGACGCCATGGCACTCTAGCCTGGGCAACACTGTGAGACTCTGTCTCAAAACAACAAACAAACAAACAAACAAAAAAAAACCACTAGCATTATGGAGAGAAAGTGAGATTACTTCTCCTCCTCTCCATCTTCCTTCAAACTACGCACTTTCCCTTATTCTAATGACTTCTATATTTTCTTTTGAATTAAACTGCATTGCATTTTTAAACTAACTATAATAATAAAATTGTATATATTTATCACATACAGCATGATGTTTTGAAATATATATTCACTGTGGAATGGTTAAATAGAGCTAATTACCTCACATACTCATTTTTTTTGTGGTGAGAACAGTTAAAATCTACTCTCTTAGCAATTTTCGAAATACAATACATTGTTATTAACTATAGTCACCATGTTGTACAATAAACCTCTTGAACTAATTCCTCGTAACTGAACTTTTGTATCCTTTGACCAACATTTCCCCAAGCCCCTGCCTCTCTCCTACAACCCCTGGTAACCACCATTCTACTCTCTGCTTCCATGAGTTCTACTGTTTTAGATTCTACATATAAATGAGATCATATGATATGTCTTTCTGTGTCTGACTTATTTCGCTTAGCATAATGACCTCCAGGTTCATCCATGTTGTTGTATTCCGTATTTTCTTAATATTGATCTCTCCAATTCCCTTAACAAAGTCTTCTCTTAACTCTTTTTCTTTCTTCTTATCATTTTGTATATTTTATTCTTGGGATCATATTTAGAAGGTGCCTAATAAATGAAAAGTTGTTTTTAATCTTTGTAAGATAAGTCCCAATCCTAAAGCAACAATATTGACTCCTTAAACACTTTGCTGACTTTGGCATGCTTTCCTGGTGTTGTTAGATACCGATTGCTGTGTAACAAATTATTCCAAAACTTAGTGTCTGAAAACAACAATAATTTATCTCTCAAAGTTGCTAGGAATCAGGAATTTAAGAGCTTCTCAGTTGGCTGTTCTGTCCTGGAGTCTTTTATAAGGTTGCTGCCATCTGTCAGGGGACTATCGTCATCTGATGGCTTGACTGGGGCTGGAAGATCTGCTTCCAAGGTGACTCATTCACATGTTGGCAAGTTGGTGCTGGCCAGGTTCTTCTTCAAGAAGGCATCTCCACAAGCCTGACTGAGCACACTCATGACATGGCAGCAGGTTTGTACCAGGACAAGTGATCCAAAAGATGAAGGCAGAAGCTGCAATGCCTTTGTGAATTAGCCTTGAAAGTCACACTTTATCACTTATGCCATATTCTAGTAGTTACAAAAGCAAGCCCTGATTCAACATGGAAGTGTACACAAAGGTGCAAATCACTGAGGGCTGTCGTTGAGGCTGGCTACCACGGAAAGGTTGTCAGCAGCAGGAAACTTTCTATTGTAATAAACACAATATACAATTAAAAGTAGCTTAAATAATCACACTTACTATCTTGCATAATAGGAACTCTGTAGACAGGGCAGTTCTGGGGTTAATTCTTGGCCTTGATAATCACCTCCAAGACTAACAGCTCATCATCTTTTCACTCTGACATCTTCAAGGAGATGCTAGTCTCCTTGATTAGCAACATGTGACCTTCAATGGTCACATGTTGGCTGCAGTGGTTTCAGGAGGTCATAGGCAGACAGGACCACATCCATTGAAAAAGTGAGGAATGTTACTTCTGTGAGTCAATTTCATTGCGAGAGCTAACATTTCCTGGAACTGCCGTTGTTTGATGTCTTAGCTCCTACTGGCCATGATTGGGTAGCATATTAATAGTAATGCCTAAAAAATACATTATATTGTGAATCCATATATTTGCAATCATCAGTGTTTTGTGAACACACGCCTCTTTTTTCAGAAAGAAAAAGAAAGTTATGGTTCCCACAGAAACGCAACCTTAAAATTATATTTAGAAATATTTAGAAAGTTTTACAGATATTTTAATATAAACATATTCAATTCTGTCAAGAGTAAGGAACTTTCCAGGGAACTATTATCAGTACTCTGTTTCTCTCATCTCCTCCCCAAATAAAAGAAGGGAAGGAATGGCTGACCAATGACCTTTTTGTGATATTTACCTGTTGGCCTTTTTGTGTGACCCTGGAATGGTCTTTTTTGCCAGGTGTAGTATTACATACTAATGAATGAAGAAAATGGCAGCAGAGAGATGAAGGATTTATTGACTATAGTTCTTTCACTAGGTAAACTGACACCTGCTAATTAGCAATAAGAGGCTTGGAAAGTGAATTGTGAAAGCAAAAATCACAGATGTGAGTTCTCATATACATGCTTACAGGTTATTCAGAATGTGCCAAGGTTATAGCAAGAATCAAGAATTAAGTGAGAAAACAACGTGTGTGTGCTCTTAGAAAAGATTTGTATGTTTTATTGAATAGTATACTATGCTCCATTGTTTTGAATAATTAAAAATTTCAGACTCTTATAGTTTTCCAATAGGATGATTTAAAAAGTCTCTTCTAGTCTAAAGAGAAATGACAGCGACCGAATGAAAGCGTTATGCCCCACTCAAAGGCCACAATGGACCTGCATTCCTGGCTTTCAGTCAGTTTTCAGATCTTTCTTTGCTCAGGGCTAAAATATTAAAATAAGAATTTATTAAAATTAACATACTTGCAATTCTAATTCTGGTTCTTAGATGGAAAGCATTTCATATATGGGCTTGGTTCTGAGGTCTTAAGTAAAGCTCTCGCTGTTTGGTTGAAATCTTTGGCACTTTGTGTCTGATTAAGACGCCTGTATCAGGTGCCAAGCAACCTCGCCTTGGGACACCTGGCACTAATGCCTCTTTTCAACCTCCCTCCCCATTCAGCGATTCCCACCCGCACCAACCAGTTGCTGAAAGTTAAATGTGTTTGTTTTTTGAAGCGGACCACGCACACAATATACCCCTTTTGAGTGAAATAATTTCGTCGTGTAGCCATTTGTCACCCTTGCATAGATGAGGTCAACAAACTCTTCGAAGTTGCTGTCTCAGGAATAAATTTTGTTCGTGGTTAGGAAAACTAAGTGGGGAATGTTATAGGATAAGGAAAATACTTTGTGTATTTTCCTGGTGGTTAAGCGGGGGTGGGTGAAATACAATTGGGCCGTGTAGGTGCTTTGTTTAAACGACGACGCAGTAACTCCAAGTGAGAAGACAAGACGCCCGTCTGAGCCGTCTTCTCCCTCTGTCCTACATTCCACTCTTGAGGTGTGGGGGGACCCGCACAATGCGGATCTGCGGCGGAGGGGCTGGGAGGGGGGCACGGCGCCCCAGAGGCGAAGGCGGAGGCGCCAGGACGCCGCTCCTCGCCGCTCAGGATGCCAGCCGGCCACACGCAGGGTCGGGGGCAAGGCCGCGCCGTGGCTCCGCGCTGCGAGGAGGGGCGCGAAGGAAGCGAGGGCTGGCGGCCCCAGGGCGCGCGGCGCCAGCCTTGGGGGCTGCAACGGGCGGGGCGTGCGCAGCGCAGCTCCCGCGGGAGAAAGGAACCTCCGCAGTGTCTGGCCGCCCGGCCGGAAGGCGGGGGGAGGGAAGGGAGGGAGGAGGAGGCGGGGGGGAGGCGGTGGGCGGGGCCTCCACCGCGCAGCCTCAGTAGGTCTCCGGAAATTTTCCACTAAGGCTCGGACCGCCCGGGCTGCCGCGGCGCAGCCCGCCCCTGCGCGCCCGGGGCCCCAGTGATGGTGATTCACCAGGCGCCGCCTCCCGAGCAGCGCGCGGGCACTCTGAGGGGGGGAGGAGGGAGGAGGGAGGAGGGAGGCGGGAGGCGGGAGGCGGGAGGCGGGGGGAGGAAAGAGGTAGGGGAGGCGGGAGGAAGGAAAGGAGGGGACAGGAGGGAGGGAAGGGGCGACGAGGCCCGGACGAGAGGGGGAGGGTACGCAGCGAGGAGGTGCCGGGGCTGGAGCAGGTAGCTAGGCCTTACAAGGCCCCCCTCCCGTCTCGCCTGGGCAGGCTGGGAGGCTGCCAGGTGCGCGCCAGCCGTGCTCGCCTGCGTCGTGGAAAACCTAGAGAGCCCTAAGACGTCAGGGCTGATCCGGGGGTGCTTTGAGGAGAGCCGCACGGGGACCTCCAGGCCACGCGGAGTGTTCGCGAGCGCGCTGGCCAGTGTAGGGATGCCCTGCTTGGGAGACTGCAGTCTGGGGAACGATCACGCCCTGTTGGCATCTGTCCCTGCTTGTGTACGTGGCTCCTGACGTGGAGAACTGTAGCTGTGGAAAGCGTGCACCCGAGGGAGGGACGAAGGGGTGCAGCCCTGGCCCATTATCTCTGTCCTGGAAGTCCCTAAGGCACTGGTAGTTATCGATTAAAGCACCAGATCCACGAAGAAATTCATGAGGCTTCGTGAGTGAACGTGGGATTTGGCGTGCAGCCGGTTCCAGATGGTTCCCCATTGAGACTTTTGGAAATCGGCATACCAAAGATTTCCTCTTATCCTTCCGCCCTGTTGAGTAGACATTACACAGACACCCTGCCCATGACTCTAGTCTTACAAGGAAACATTTATTACAAAAGCACTGCAACCGTTTCATCTCTTGTGCCCTTTTAGGTTCTTTCTAGTAATTGTGAACTTTCCCTCTCAAGTCATGCCATCAAAGTTTTATAAGCAAATGACAAAAACACTAGCCTGAATCAGGAAGTTAAGATCTGTGTGTACCAAGGCCGTTTCTGGGAAGACAGCGTTTGTGGGCTTGCTCTGTTCAGGTTTCCTCAGGGCCTCTCCTGAGGGCCTGTTTTCCCCTCTCTTGCACCCTGAGGCACAGGACAGAGTGGAGAAAGCTGCCGAAGTTGCTGAAGGCCCCTTATTTTCCACATTTGTTTTAACTTCTTCAGAACTGTGAGAACTGTATGCATTGTTTTCTTATCGGTTTCTGTAGTTAGAATTATTGTAATTACTAAAAATAGCTAATCCTCATATAGTGCTTAGAGCAGGCACTATTTTAAGGTCTTTATAAATATGTACATAAGCCAGGCTTGGTGGCTCATGCCTGTAATCTCAGCACTTTGGGAGGCCAAGGCACAGCAGGAGGATCTCTTGAGGCCAGGAGTGGGAGAACAGCTTGGACAACTGAGACCAGTCTCTAAAAAAAGAAAAAAAAAAGTTAGGCAGGTGGTGACACAGGCCTGTTCTTAGCTACTCCAGAGGCTAAGCCAGGATGATTGTTTGAGTCTGGGAGTTGGAGGTTGTAGTGAGCTATGGTTGTGCCACTGTACTGCATTCTGGGTGATAGACTGAGACTCTGACTGTAAAAAAAAAGTACCTATTCTTATACGGTGATCCACCGTGTGGATGAGGACATTGAGGCATGGAGAAGCTAGATGACTTGCCCCAGGCCATTCAGTCTGAAAGTAGAGGAGCTGGAATTCGAACCCAGACTGTCAGGTAAATCCCAGGCTATGGTCTCTGTGCTGTAGGAATTCCCTATTAATAAGTTTGATTATATTGAAACAGAAGCTTACGTCTTGGTGGGATTTTTTTTCTTTGCTTTTATTTATTTAGCCATCCTGAAGTTTATTTGGGAGAGATGTTTAAATGTAATTTGGGTAGAAACCCACATACAATTTAGAAAAGGCACTCTTAATGAAGAAATCATGCATTCCAAGGTAGTTTTACATTTTTCTTACATGGAAGATTATTGAAATCTTTGACCTAGGAACCTATTTTTCTCAGGAGAAATGTTTGTCTTCATACACCTTTTAGCCCCTAGCACATGGGGAACCCTCCAGGAATACGATGATGAGGCTCTTCAGTCGTCAATGTTTGATAAATATATATTGATTGAAATGTACTCGAGAAGTGAACACCCTTGAAAGGGTCGATGACATAATGCCAAGCGAAAAGGAAATTTCCAAAAAAACCATGCATACTGGATAGATTCAACGGCAAGAAACTGCTGTTTTGTTTTCTTTCTGGAACCTTCTTTTCTACACTTGAAACCTTCCCTGACCAGCAGAGACTGGGTTTGAAGCCTCTTCTGTGTGTTCGTGTGGAACCCAGGGCCTCCGCCTGTGGTGGTGCTGACCACACTGTATTTTCATGGCCTGTACACCTACCTAGTTGTACTTCCCAGGAGAGTAAGCTCGCTGCACGGCAGGCATTCTGTCCTGCTCCGCAGTGTGTACACAGGGCTCAGTACAATTGTTTGTCCTAGAGTTTCAGGAGTTATGGAGGTAAGCAATACTTGTTAACGGGATGAGTTTACCCGATTGGTCAGCCTTGTCTTGTTAGGATGTCCTGAACTGGGATTTAACAGAAATTGTGAGACCAATGTGTGCATCAAGGACTAGTCTCTGTTCAGTCTTGGTCCATGCTGGACAACTCCTCCTTACCCCTCGATTCCCTCCTTTCTCACATTTCCTTGTATTCTTTGTATGCATATCTCTTTTCAACTAGATACAAACTTCCGGAAGTCAGGGATACAGTATATATTTTATTTGAGTCTGTGGGACCCCACGGTCTCACGCAGTATTTTGCACATGATAGTTTTTGATGTTTATTAAGAACAAAAACAACCTCCAGTTAGCTAACTTTATTTATTTTATTTCAGCATCCAATTAATGGTCAGAGGTTTAATCATCTATAGCCTTACTCCTGGCCTCACAATTTGGGGTCTTTAGAATGATAGAATCATAGGATTTTTTCTTATTGCTGAAAGAGACCTTATAGCTGCTCTGTCTAATATGTAACCATTAGCCATGTGGCTATTTAAATGAATTAAAATTATATAAAATTAAAAATTAAGTTCTTCAATAGTATTAGATACATTTTAAGTGTTCAGTAGCTACATGTAACTAGTGGCTACTAAAATGGACAGGACTGGCATAGATATTTCCATTATTGCAAAAAGTACTATTGGACAGAACCGATAGGTTACAAAAAATAGGTAAAAGAGTATAGTTTTATTAGCTGAAATGTATCACTATTACTAAAAAATATTTCAGATTGCTTAACTTACAAAGAATATCACATTCATATTTCAAGTGTCTGTTATTTCATATAGGATAAAAATTTCTTGACAGTTATGTTTGAATCAATGCACATTTAAACATATTCAGGAGCACTGATGTTTCAAAAGGTTCAAAAGGAATCCTCTTTGTTTTCCTGTAAAGTGAATATTCACCCCCATTGATCCTTTGTCTTAATTTTTTTTAATGTTTAAAAGTACTCTAATCAACTTGAGTCACTGCACAAGTTTGACATTCATTAGATTTGGCTGTGCTTTTTAAGCTCGCATGATTGAGAAACTAAAATACTCAGTAATGTTGGTAAAGGACAAATGCCAGATAGTTTTGGACAGACCAAATATATATTTAATGACATCACATGTGCAATACAGACAGTTCTCAATTTACAAACGCTCTATTCAGAAGCAGCCCTAAGGTTAAATATAAAACATACTGGGTATGCCTTCTTTAAAACCTTGCTAGAACAGTACCACGAAGGTAGCCATTGTATAAACAAATTAGTATATGAACAAAAATAAAAATAAGTGTTGGAATTCATAGGAAATGCATAGCTTAAGTTGTGGAGGCAATAAAGAGGCTGTGAGAAACTCTGGGGGAGTTAGTGGAGGTTATTTCCGCAGTAGGGCAGATTTGCTTAAGTGGTAACCCCCTGACAAAAATAGTCTAGTTCCGCCTCCCCTCACCATGTCCCGCCCTCCCTGCTGGGCATTCTCCCCACTCCTCCAATCTTTTAAAATTTTCCAATTTCATTTGTACTCCACTTTCAGTTCTGTCAGTTCTAGGTTTTGTGACTTTGGGCAAGTATGCTAGCTTCTCTGAGCCTCAGTTTCCTAAACTGTAAAATAGGAATAACAACATGCTGAGTGTCAGGAATTAAAGAAAAATTTATGTGAATATGTAGATTAGACAGCTAGTTTTAGTAACTAATATAAATGCAAGAGATTATGATTGTAAATATTTATAAAACTCCAAGAGTCCCCTGGAAGATTAAATGGCCATCGGTTATGTGCACATGATGGGAATTTGGCCCATCAAATTTTTAAAGCATATTGGTGGCCTGAGGTTCTTGGCTAGGTCGGGGAAAGGGTTCTCTGGGAGGTCAGAGAGAGAGAGTTGAAAAAGGAGATGGAAGGCTGTGAAAGAACATAGTTCAACTTGGAAGGAGTTGGGCAAATAATCACCTTTTCCTTTAAGGAATGGATATCATCGCTTGCATTTTCTCTCTGCTTCCTTATTCTGTTTCGTTGATTACTCCTAAGGCTAAAGTTTCTACTTTATGTTCTAATTCATCTGACATAGCGTGTTTTTAAAAAACTTAGTGGTACTTACTTTGGTTTTCCAGTTTTCTTTGCTGATGGAGCTTCTGTGAAGGGCATATTCAAAGTACAGCGGGTGCTGCAGCGCAGGGGTAGGAAAGTGGCGGTTGTGGTTATGGGGGAGCCAGGGCCACTATGCCGTTAGCCCCTGGAGTGGCAATGCCCGTCACAGCCCGTCACAGCTACAGGCTGGTTTAAGACAGAGGCAGCAGTAGTTAGAATAGACCAAATCAATCCAAACCAAGCAAGAACATACAGAGAGAGAGCAAGAGAGAATAGTGGAAGTGGGTGAAGAACACCGGAGAATGACGGATGACATTGATAGTTCTAAGCACGGTACATGTATCAGCTCATTTAAGTGTCATGGCGACCCTGTGAGGTGAGTACTATTATCCTTATTATCCCCAACCGAGGCACAGAACGACTGTGTGACTGAGCGACTGTACCCAATGTCACACAACTCCTAAGTGATAGAATTGAGGTTTGAATTCAGACAGCTGGCTCTGGAATTTGTTCCCTTAACCACTACACTAGCGGTTCCCAAACTTTATGGCCTCAGGACCCCACCTGTCCTCTTAAAAATTGTTGAGGACCACAAAGAGTTTTGTGCAGGTGGGTTGTATCTATTCATATTTACCATGTACTAATTAAGACTAAGAAATCTAAAAAGTCAGTTTAAAAAATAACACTAAGCTCATAATATGCTAACTTAAGTCACATTTTAAAATGAAAATGGCTATATTTCTCAAAATAAAAAAATTTGAGAATCGCATCAAAGAATGAAGAATCAAAGAATGACATCATTTTACAGTTTTGCAAATTTCTGCACTATACTACTTTTGGCGTGACAGTGGTAAAGAAGAAAGGAAATGAGAGAGACTAAAGGGTATAGCGGTGGGAACCCAAGACCTGTCTCAGTGAGCGCCCCATGTGGCCTTAAGAGGAAGAAATGATAACTAAAGAATCCTCTCTGAAGAGTGTAGGGCAACATCTGGATTTTCATGCCTAGTTTTATCCTCAATAGGTTGTCTGGATTTATTCTCTCTCTCTTTCTCTCTCTGCATATACATACACACACATACAAGGACTGTTCGGAAAGTATCCAGCAATGTGGTATGAAAAATAGAGACATTTATTGAAAAAGATACAAGAAACATTATAGGACAATGGCTCCTTAGTCCCCTTCAAAGTAGGCACCTTGGGACCTCACACAGTTCTCCCACCATCTCTTAACCTAAATTGTACACGTTCCACATTCTCAGGTGTTCTGCTTGTTGCAGGCCTTCCAGAATGTGGATCACTTTCAATAGATTCTCGACCATCTTTGAAGCATTTGTGCCACACTTTTATTTGTGCTGCACTCATTGTCCCTGAAAACCTTCTGAATCATCCAAATAGTTTCGGAGGAATGTTCAAGCTTAACGCAAAATTTGTTGCAGATTTGTTGCTCTACTTGCTCAATCATTTTGAATGTGATGGCCACACAGTACACATGCTCACTCAATGACATCTCGTGCCCCACTGACTAGTACACTGAGGTCACCGTTCACACATGTGCATTAAAGTCCACTTCTTGGCTGCCAGGTTACATCAATGTCGTGCAAACCATTCCCGTTAGATTATCAATGGCTGGATACTTTCCAAACAGACCTCGTGTATATATTTGAGGTTCAGTGAAAAACTTTGAGTCGTAAGATAGATTCTAAATTGGAAGAGATTTTAGAGATTATCTGGCTAACTTTCTATATTATGAATGGATGCATCTGAGGCCAGACAAGCAAATGGCTTATTGCTAGTTGAACTGCTAGTTAGGGACAGGACTAGGGTTAAAACTGGGTCTCCTTCATTCCACTCATGTCATATCATGGAAATTGGTAAATCTAATTATTCATCCATTAGAGAAATCTATTCCCGCTGGAAAACTTGTGAATTGACAACCATAAAATTTGTGGTAAATTCACATTCTTCATCAATGCCCTTGTGAAATTGCCCGTCTTCTCCCCAAGTAGCCTCTCCCAAAAAGTCTTGGTCTGTTTGCTGTTTTCTTAGGATTTATTACAACTTCTTGCTTATTCCCTTTTGTTTCACAAGCAGTGATGAAGAGAATATGGGCTTGGATTGGGAGAGGGTAAGAGTATGAGAACCAGCAGTGCTGTGACATTTGAGAGCACTGATGGGTCAGTCCCTGTTATCTGCAGGATCTGCCTGTCTTAAAGATGAGCATATTTTGGTACGTAGGTTTCCAAGACAAGCACATTCCTGCCAACATGATCCCTGGACAAGCTGTTCTGGAATTTGAACTTGCTACTGAAAGAGGGTTAAGTCCAGGACACACACACACAATTCAGTGGGGGGCGAGCCATAGTTGGCTATGTTAGCACCTCGTTATACAACAGTTCTAGAATAAAGTGATTCCAGATGTGCTCTCAGCAAGTACCTAGTGCTTATGTTTTTAACCCATTAGGCTAAAATCTACTTTCGGAAATTTGAGGAAGCCAGAAGTTAATTAGTCATTTCTAGTTACTTCATGAAGTTGATTCTAAGTTGACTATAATTCATAGTATGTTTAAATTTAGAGCATACTGATTATAACCATATAAAACATATATATATATTTACAGATACGTACATACATGGATTCTCTCTTGCTCTTGTCTCTGTCTCTCTCTCTCTCTCTCTCACACACACACACACACACACACACATACACATCTTTGACAAAGATTCATTGATCAGTGAAGTTCATTTGGAGTACTGGTTTAATGATGATTAAGTTCCTTTGTCCTGGAAATTTCATTTAGAAAAGTTAGGAGAACGTGTATCTACAAAGTAATATTAAAATTTCCTTCCTCTAATTGATCAAGCTGCAATGATAATCATTGTGATTCTAAAGAGTAAACTTCATGGGTAAGTCCTAGCCCCCCCCCTTTTTTTAAAAAACAGGATTTGAAATTTTTCACTTCATAAGCTTTGTATCCTAAACATAAGCTTTTTGAAAAAGAGTTGAAGAGAAAAGGTGATGAACGCCTTCTCTGATAATTCAGATTATTATTAAGAGTATGGGATTTTTGCATCACTTGGAGCTCAGGGTGAACATGTCATTTTGCCTTCAAATATTTCAGATTTGTCTGCCAGAATGTTTTCTGATGAATACAATAGAGACCTTCTTAGCTGATCTTTACTTACTTTAGTTGAGAATATTGCATCCAAGTATGATCTTTTGCTATGATATTAAAATAGATTTTTAAAAATTTAGGTATTATATTTGGCTTCAAAGGCACAGCATTTATTTGGCAAAGGCTGTAACCTAGGGCACTATTCACTGGGTGGGAATGTTGGAAGACATATTCTTCAGAGGGATCTGTTTTGTTGCAACTGGGAAAGCACCTACAGCAAGGCAGTCTAGATACAATGGACTCTGGATCCAGACTGCTTAGCCTGATTTCTGGTTCTGCTTATTCCTAGCTGTGTGCTTCAGTTTCACAAATGTAAGCTGAGTAATAACTTGTGAAGATTTAATGAGTCTCCACTTGTAAAGAAAGCACTTAGAACCATGCCTGGCATGAGTTAAGCACCATGCAAATGTTAGCTTAAATAAACAAAAAAATCTCAAATTTTGTCTTTGCCGTATCAGAGATGCTGACATCCAGTGACAGCTTAAGCAGCATATAACTAGTTAAAGTTAAAAGAAAAATTATCTTTGGTATTAGTCTTCTCTTGTGAAAAGTCTTCTAGTGCTTCCATGCAACTGAGCCTAAAGCTGGAGGACAAGAAGGTGAGGAGAATATAGCAGAGTATGCATGCCATTGATTAAAGACTCAGGCCTGGGCCTTGTTCTGTAACAATTTGTTTATATTATTTCCAATTATATTATAATTGAAGATAAAGACCCTTGGTGTTACCCATCAGCAGGAGATGGACCATAGTCTATGTGTGGATTGACAAGCATTTGTAGTTTAACAATGTGAAGGGTTTTCTTTGGAGGAAATTAAAAAGTTGTGAGTTTTCCCTAAATCATTGGGAGAGTCACTACTAAGCCAGCCAAGCTGGGCCCACTAGTATATACAACAGTTTTTTGTGACAATTAGTCTTGTGCTATCAGCCTTTCAGACTCACGGAGGCTTTCACTTAGAATGCCTCTTGTTCCAGCTGACACAGCTGCATCCCAGGGTGCAGGCTGGATTTCATTCCTCACTCCCCTTTCCGCCAGGACTTGGTGCAGTACACAAACTGCTCATTGAATATGGTAGTGGTGAAGACAAGTCTTTGAATTTTATGTCCTAAGCTTTAGCTCGGGAGATACATTGTTCATTCTGTTCAGTCTTAGTTTACTTAAATAGTCGAATCAGGGGAAGAGATGGTTCGGTATTTTTTTGTCATTGAATCCAATGGCTGATTGCAAATTACTACTTAAGATAATCCACAAATATCTTGCTGACAGTCCAAGACTGTTTTTTATCAGAGATTTTATTAAGCCACTTAGTTTAGGGTTAAGGTCTTGCTGAATTTTGAGGAGTCTAGAAACAAGAAGAAAGGCACCAGAATATCAGATCCTTTTGGCTATAAATCACATTTCTGCAATGCCGTTGCTACTTCTTTTGGACATGCTCTTACAATTTAAGATGATACATTTTATTTCCAATGGTTTGCAAGCAATAACTGAAAGACAGAGTGCTGGGAAAAGGCCCTGGCTGAAAACCAGTTAGAGTCTATTGACATAGAATCATGTCAGTAGTGGCCTCATGAGATTTGTGGGTTTTGGCCTCTCTTGTTTTTCATCCAATATTTCTCTTCGGTATTATCACAGTTAAATTCCTCATTGGACATGCAATAGATTAAAATCACATTAAAGTTTGGACTTCAACCAAACATAGCAAGAAAATCTTGATTCCCTGACATTACCTCCCCCGATTCTTCTATTATACTTTCAGTGGTCCTGAACTTTGGAAGATGCAGATCAGGTATTAAATAATAACTCTACTAGTCCCCACAAAGAGAATGCCACCTGTAAGAAGGCACTAAAAAGTTTTATTGCTTCAAGTATATTTATTCTCATTCTTAGGAAGACTTCAAATAACTTCTCTTGTTCTGTTCTTATTTCTTTTTGCTTAGAAATCTTTCATTTCCATTTGTATATCCCTGAGTCTTTTCCAATCTGAAATGAGTAGAAACTCTGCTTTTTAGCTTATTCATGGTATACAAATAGCTGTAGAAACATATAGCTCTAGTTGTTTTGATTCTCAAAATTTTATCTAATAATAAGTAACATGCACTCAACATATTGCAGTTTCTAAAGCACTTTTCAAATGGATTACGCATTTAATCATGATCAGTTGAGATGACTATTATGATTTTCTCCATTTTTACAAACTATAAAACTAAAGGTCAGAGATCTTTACATTGTGCAACCCAAAGGATATAGGAAGAGATCCAGACATTTTACTTTTTATTGATTTAAAAAAAAGACTTGTCCCTACACTTTCCATGGGATTAGCCAATACCAAAATTTTAAAACATTCTTTTTTTGCTTAATTATGTGTAGCATTGTACACATAGTGTGGCTTAAATTGGAAAATATCTACATTAGTAGCTACCTGTGAATTTTTCCCAACTTATTTAGAGAATCTTTTGAAATAGTTAAAACTTCTTAGGGTTTTCAACTCAGACTAGACAAAAAAAAAAAAAAATTAACAACGCTTGGGTAAAATTAACAGTAGTTAGCATATCTGTAGCCTTTCAAAGTAATCAGTCAGAAAACCTTAAATTTCTGTTTTGTTTTGCTTATCATGTACCCCTTTGTATCGTTATACACAGAAGAGCACTTTTTCTAACTTTTTTTCAGAGTGTGTTGACACTCAGGTTAATTTTGAGGCACCTTTAAGAATACCCAGTGCCTAGCATACCATAGACAATTAACACATTTCAAATACATGACTGAATTGTTCACCATATGGGAAAAATCACAATTTTTAAAGAGGTATCCCTAAATGCAGAATCCCTAAATGCAATAAATAGTCACATTATATTGTTTTAAACTGGAAAGGCATTGACTTAGTCTAAAGTGGTATTATAGAAGGAGCAAGGACATTGGAATCTGAAAAGATTTGGAATTGAATCTTCACCCTACCATTATTGCTAGTTACTATACCTTTCTTAGGCAATAAACATAACTTCTCTGATTTTCAGTCTCCTCACCTGTAAATTTGAGATTATATTATCTATGTTGTGTATCATCTGAAATAATATATGCAAAGTACCCTGCACTTTATCCTAGATACATAAAATATGTTCAAAATTTATGCCTAGAATTTGATGAAGATAGAAATAGCTATTGTAGCTCTAAATTATTGTAATTTTAAAAGATTATTTCTGAATGCAGTTATGTAGTAGACATATGAGAGGAATGTGAAGGTGCATATGACATTGTCCTATCTCTGCAAGAATCCTACTTTTGCTCTTACGGCAGTGACAAGCTTGAAGATGTGCAAAGACTAATGTAATTCCTATCATATCCCAGAATTGTGGTTAATGTTGAGGGCTCTGAGGGGCAGGCAGCTTGGAGGTACCAGGGGAGCAGTGTAGATGAGGCAGGACATTTTTTAATCTCACCAGCCAGCCAGCCAGTGGTGGGCTTCCTCCTGTGTCTTCAGGAACTTTCAAAGCCACTGTCAGCTACTGACACTGATCAGGAGGGGTAAGAATTATTAGCCACTGACTTCCGATAATGGGATTATACTAGGAAGAATGCAGTGGCCAAGTCTCTTACCAAGGAAAGACCCAAAGTCTGCCAATATTCATAATCAACCAAAGTCATACAGCAATCATTTTTTGGATATGATTTGAGGATATGTTATATTTGGAATTTATTTGTGTATGCAACTTAGCAGCCAAGCTCTCAATGAATAGGTTGTGTATTTTCTGATTAACCTTTGTGTGTAAAATCCAGCTGCATAATCTATAGCATAAAAGAGACATGATAATAGTAGCAGTTCAATAAGCCTAGTCTAAATTTTACACAGAAGAGCAAAGGGCCAAAAATAGTTGAGATAATTTTGAAGGAGGACAAGGTAGAGATTTTTACTTTAATAGATGTCAAGACTTAAGAAGCCATAGTAATCAAGGCAGGGCAGTGATGGCAAAGGCATAGACATATGCCTTGCTGGTAGAAGAGAAGGAACAGTTAGGAAACAGACATACATATATGGAAACCTCATATGTATACATATATATGGCAATACAGGGGGAAAGTTTGATTACTCAGTAAAGATTCTGGTACAACTGATTATCCATAGGGGAAAAAAATAAAATTATATCCCTATATCATACCACACACAAAAATCAATCACAGGTAGACTGAAGGTCTAAATGTGAAAAGCAAAATTTTTAAACATCTAAAAGAAAATATTTTCTGACTTTGGGACATGTAAGGATTCCTTAATGTACAAAAAATATAAAATATAAAGTATATAGGAAAAGATAGATAAACTTGACTATGTTAAAATTAGAAATTTCTATAATTAAAAAACACCTAAACAAATGAAAAGACGAGTGAGAAAGAGGTTTAAACATATAAAATTGTGTATACACAAGGTATATAAACAATCCCTATAAATCAGTGGGAAACAGACAATCCAATAGAAAAATGGGTAAAGGATATATGAACAGCCAGTGGACAGAAAAGAAAACCTGAATGGCCAATAACTATGTGAACATACTGATCAGGGAAATGCAAAATTAAAACCATCAGAAAGTGGATTTTACATCCACCAGAGACCAAATATTGGAGAGGATGTAGAGCAAAGAGAAATCTTACACGTTGCTCATGGGACAATTTCACTGGCGCTACCACTTTGGAAGACAATGAAATAAAATCTAGTACATAGATTTTGAGCCTATCACATTACCTGCACCTCTACTGCTGGGTCTAATCGCTACAGAAACTCTCACAGCATCTACCACAGTTCCTAGGGCCAAGTAAGAGCTCAGCAAATAAATGTTAAAAAAAGGAAGGAACAAAGGTGGGAAGGAAGGAAGGAAAGACGGAAAGAAAGATATTGGTGTCATAAGCTTCTTTTTGCTTTGTTCTGGGTGTTGTGGGACTGCTTCTTTCATGCTTCTTTCATGTCAGTGTGGTCCCAAACCACCCTGAAGGTTTGTCAACTCCAGTGGAATTTTGGGGATCTCAAATGATTAGCCTTTGCATCTCAAATTCTACTGTAAACAGAAGTAAGGATTTTCATAACCAATGAATTGAATACATTCTGTAAGTGTATTTCCTAACAGAATTCAAAGTGATACTTCTTTAAATAGTAAGCTCTAATTGCATATTTAAAATGAATCTAACTAACGTGTAAAATGAGATGTATCGCTATATTATGGGTAGCATAAAATATTAGTTATTACTAGAACTTTGCAATTCTGTTGACAAAGAAAGATGAGACCTAATGCCCTGAAAAGATTAAATGTCTTTTTCAGGCATATGAATAATCACTGGTTTGTGAAGAAATGGATATTCTTTTTAAATAGTAAATGTTCATATGCACTAAGTCATTTCTAAAATAATATATATTCCCTAGAGCATAGAAAACATGGCAGCTCTTCCCATAGCTGGTAGAATGTGTGGTTACCCTGGCAACAACATCTTAGTTCCTGCTTCCAAGTACCACCTGGTGATTTCAAGTCTAACAGCTATACAGCATCTACATTTCCATTGAGGAAATAAAATGCATTCATGCATCATCTCATGGAGAATTTAAGAAGAAATAAGCTTGCAAATTTGGGGGAGGAGGGAAAGAGATAATATTGCATACCAGCAGACCCAATTGAGGTTTAAAATTCCTAACTGCAGTCTTGGAAGCAAGCCCAAAGCAGCCAAGGCCACCACATTAGGGCTGTAGGATCGTGAGACAGATTTCCCATCAGAACTCTAGTGTTCACATGGGCTCAGTCACCTAAGAACATTTTTTTATCCCTTACTCAAAATGTATACTTTTAAGTGGAAATTGGCACTCTCCACCCTAACAGGCACCTAAACAAAATGATTGCGCCCCCTTCACTGTGCAAGGTAGAGGAATGTGAAGAAAATGGTGTCCTCAGTTTCGTGCTTATTTCTCAGTGCTCCTAATTTTACCCAACATTTTGGGAATTTCCTTAGATCTAGTCATATTAAAAAAGCCAAATCCTGCAATTATTTCCAATAGAGTAAGTTTTGTGGAAACTTCTGAATTAGGTAGTTGATTGCTGCGGGGAAGAGTAGCATTGCTGGGCTGTAGGGGAACAATGGACTAGGAAAAAATTGCCTGTCCTCTTGGGAAAAAAAAAAAGACTATGAACACCCAGCTTAAGGTATATATTTAAAGTTTTCACTTTCCTTTTTTCCTTATTATTATTATTATTCATGTATATTACTAAAAGTTTAAAAGTAGAAAAAATATATATGAACAAAAGAAAAATCACTGAAGATGCTAACATTGTTAATATACTGGAACATTTAGTTTTGCTTATGCATTTTTTTTCACGTTTATGCTAAATTTTGGAAGAGCTCCTCAAGTTATCTATCCACATCGCAATTGATTTTCTGTAGTACTAATTATGATCTTTATTGTTTTAAAGGAGTACTTCAGTTCTGCTATGGTATGTTGTGTTTCCTTGCGTTTTTTTTTTTTTTCTTATTCCAGTGGCTTTGTGCTCTTTCCTCCTTTCATCTTACAGTGGTCCCCAACCTTTTTGGCATGAGAGACCGGTTTCATGGAAGACAGTTTTAACACAGATGGCATGGGGTTGAGAGGAGGGGAGATGGAGTGAGGAGGCGGAGCTCAGGCAGCTATGTAGGGCCCTGTTTTCCTACCAGGCCACAGACTGGTACCAGGCCATGGTCCCGGGTTTAGGGACCACAGTAAGACTTAGCCTATTCGTTCTTGAATTTCCTTTATCTTATTTTATAGAGATTGTGTTTTCATACATCTCTGTTTAGGACACTGAACAAATGTTATTCAAAAATTTCTTTGGTATTGTAGAACCTTTTCAGAGGTACCATGTTGGTTTTGTTCTGCCTCACCCTTGAACAAGGATAGGTCTTTCCAGCCCAATATAAATAGGGTGTACAGCATGTCCCCAGCACCATTGCATTCTGACAATGTCTCGCTCCCTGAACCAAACATTGAAGGCTGGTTATGTGCAGAGTCTGTTCAGTTTCCAGGGCTTAGACTTCTCTCTCTCAATCACTCCATAAATACCTGAGTCCCTGCTATGTTCCGGAAAGGTGCTGGGGATATGGCCGTGAACAAACCCAGCTTATGTAAAATAAGTACACCTGTGATCTCATAATGTAGATTATAATATGAAGCTCCTGGTAAGGCACATAGGAGCCTAGGGAGGCAGTTACTTTATACTGGGTGCCAGGGAAAGACCCACAGACTGATAAGATAATATTTGAGCTAACAGAATTGAGGGAATGCTACGGTTATTTGGGGGAAGAGCATGCCTAGAAGAGGAATCAAAGAAAGCCTTTGAAGCCATCCTAAGGCTTTGGCTTTATTCCGAGTGAGATGGGACACCATTCTCAGGTTGTGAACAGTGTGATGTCTTAGACGCTGGGTGAATCAAGCATTTTAAGAAAGAGGGAGTGATCGAGTGTACCAAGTGCTGCTGACAGGATGAGGAAGAGGAAGGCGAGAACTGACTCTGGGATGTAGCCCTGTGGAGGTCAGTGGTGACTTCCACAAGAACTATTTTGATGAAGTCATGAGGGTGAAAGCTCTTTGAAATGGATTCTAGGAGTGGGAGGAGCTGGACTAGAGGCAAAGTAGAGGCTACTCTTTAGAGGAGTTTTACTCTAAAAAGGAAGAGAAATGGGGTGATAGCTGGAGGAGGGACCAAGACGGACTTTTTTTTTCTTTTAAATGGAAGAAATTATGATAGCACATTTGTGTGTTGGGAATGATCCAGTGGAAAATAACAACTTGATGATGCAAGAGTGAGCAGATGATTGCTGGGGCAGCAAGTGGCAGGCTGGGTCCTAGAGAGGAGTCTGAGCTGTCCAGCCATGGCTGTAGGAGAGAGGCTGGGTGTTTGGGCACAGAGACACGTACCTGGGTGGAAGCACAGGCATCCGTCCAGGTGATTCAGCCGGCCTCTCACTGGCAGTACATTTGACAGCTGAAGGTGCAGTCTGCCGCTCTTGTGCCCTGTGCACCAGTGCGCCGTGTGAAAGGCCAGCCCTCTGCCTCGCCCATGTGGGCACACACAGACACGCACTCTTCCCAGGCCTGTTCTTGTCCTCACCACTTTCTTTTGGTAAAGTAAGCATTGCATTTATGTCCATTCTGCAGTTTAAGAAACCTTGGGCTCAAACAGGTTTGGTCCTTAACATAAGATCTCACACTGATAAATGATAGAACAGGGAACTGAACCCAGATGTTATGACTGTTTCTGGGTTCTTCCATACTGTTACCAGGTTAGACCAAGGAGGCAGGGAAGGGATATTTTACTTCCAAAGCATCTGAAATTCAATGTCTTTCTCCTCCTCTTGTCTACACTGGAACCCCTCCTACCTTGGGATGATTGTGCGAATGCACAGTCCATTCAGGTGCGCAGGGGGGCCTTTGCCAGGTGGAGGGAAGCTGCAGGTGTGTGCAAGATGCAGATGGCCTTGTTGCCCCATTACGCTCAAGTATGAGCATAGGAGCCCCGTATGCTCAAGTAGGGGCTTAGAGCCTCCTCCTCTTGCCACAGCCTTTGAGGGAGCGCACTCTGACAGCACTTTCCTGCCTGCATCCTCTGACTACCTTCAAGTTAACACTCCACTTTTCTCTTCTGCTCTGTGGATTTGGGCAGAAGCAGGATTTACATGCTCATTGAATTGCCCCTAACCAGAGACTCTGAACTTGGAAGAAGGTCATTCTAGGACCTCTGGCCTAACCCTCTCCATATCCACTCTACCTTCTTCAGTTGTCTATGTTGATATCTCAGACACCATCTACCACCTATTTCTAGAACTTTCTACCCTCAAAACAGGAAAACACACATGTGCGCACACGCACACACACACACAACTGCTTTGTTTTCTTTTGGAAGGAACTCTCAGATTAAAGGTGTGAAGTTTAGCCTGAAAACAACTCTTCCTGCTTCTCCACTAGCTGTTACTGCAATCATTATGCGGGCCACTGGAGGTAGCTTTGGCATGCATCAGACAGTTACTCTATTCTGACGCATTTCTCTCAAAATCTGCTACTTTATCTTAGGTGAGCTGTACATTCCAAGTGGCAGATGTTTTCTATTACATGTACATAGTGTGTATTAAATCTCTGTATTCTATCATGTCATGTCATGGTTAATTGGTCCAAATTCCTAATTATAATGAGGTATTGTTAAAAATATCCAGAGGTATAGATGGATGAAAAGAGTATTTCAAGTACTGAAATAGGACTTATTTAACCAAGGTGTATATTTAGATGACACTGAAACATGTCTTAAAAATTAAAGTTTAGGTTAAAATGTATTTAGAAAAAATTAAGTTTTAGAATGTTTGAGTGTATATACATAAAATATTTTCAGAGCTGTAACACTGATGCTCCCATGGCTCAGAAGCACATCTACTAGAAAGCACCTCAACACAAGAGATGTTTAATTCTATCCCTCCCAGAAAGTTTTGCAGGGGTTCTCATTCGGATTTGCCGCCCTTTGCAACCGCCTGTCCCGAAGGCCCCCTTCGTTTCTGGAAGTGCTCAGGCATGGGTGTGAGGAGAGTCAGTCATTTGGAAGAGAACAAGATGATGACTTTATTAACATTTCCATATATGTTGATTGTGTGTGGGGGTGGGGGTGGGGTGGAGGATTAGGCAAAAGCTAGAATTAGTCATATGAATTATGGGCTTGTTTGGATCCTGGGCCGCTCCTGCCCCAATCAGTGCCAGTAAATCCTGCAGACGGCTTCAACACCACTCTGTTTCTATCCCACTCATATAAAATCCCATGCCAAGGTATAAACCACAATCCTCCCTTTCTTGGTTTTTCATGCAAAAACTATTTTAGAATAAATTTAAATGTCGAAACTTCAAGAACTTTGAACAGAGGAGGCTTCAGCTCATTCAGTTCACAGCATAGCTAAAAAATAATAAAAAAAATTCTGATGAAAGTACTCAAACTTTAGAGGCCTATATTTTTCACTGAATTTAAGTTCCAGAGAGAAATAAAATTGCTATGTTGGAGGAATAGGATAAAAGGAGAAACACTGAGAAAAGCATAAATGTCAGCAGCACTTGCATGCTCAGGAGAGGCCCAGAGGCCCCATGTGTGAATAACACCGCAATGGCTGCTTTATGCAGTATGTAAATAAACACAGTCCCCACGCCATTTAAAATATTCAACATTGACCTAAACAGGCATAGGCATAAAATGCCAGTCCAGACAGACATTTATGAATATACACATAGAACACATTACAGGAAGAACTTGGTGCCTTTTTCCAAATATTTCATTATGTACACATTTCAGATTAAATACACATTCGGTGTTTGGTCTGAGCAATGGAAAACATTTTTAATCAGTCCTAGATAGCAGAAAAACTTCCTGCATGAATTCTAGAAGGTTTATTCTTCATTTAACAGATATTTATTGAAAATAGAAGACAGGAAGCTATATGACATGTCTCTAGCGTCAAAGAGGTTAAAATGTGGTGGAGATATTTAGGAGAGTTTGATTATCAGGGAATTTAACAGAATTTTCATATAGCTATGTGAGAAAATCATAAAACCACAAAGAGAAAAGAGGAGGCCAGAGTTGTGATTCCAAAATGACAAACTGAAAAAGAATGTTCAGGAAATCTAGAAAAGTCTTGAGATAGAAATATGCTGGCCACAGTGGCTCGTGCTTGTAATCCCAGCACTTTGGGAGGAGGAGACAGGAGGACTGCTTGAGGGCAGGAGTTTGAGACAAGCCTGGGCAACATAGCGACACCTCGTCTATACAAAAAATAAGAAAAATTAGCCAGATGTGGTGGTGCGCACCTATAGTCCCAGCTACTCAGAGGCTAACACAGGAGGATCGCTTGAGTCCAGGAGTTTGAGGCTTCAGTGCACTATGATCGTGCCACTGCACTGGACAACAGAGCAAGACCTTGTCTCTAAAAATATATTTAAAAAATTAATTAAAAAAAGAAATAATCCAAGAACAATACTATGCATTAATCAATGTAGTGTCTCCTAAGTTCTGGAATGTGTTCCAATGAACTCTTTTGAGAATCTGATGAAAGTTATGGGCTCAGAAATATTTTGTGTATCCTTGAACTTTTGAACAGAATATCAGGGATTTGGTATCTGAGTCCATGGGCTTTGTATTTCAAACCTTGTACAGTTACATTTACCGTGGTTAATGTGTTATAACTTTTTATTTACATTCCTGTCTCCTCCACTAGAAATAAACACTTCTAGGACAGGATTGCATTATGTTTTTTCTTTTATCCAAACCCCTTTCTGTTTAGCATTGTGCTTGATGCATAGAAGGCAGAAAAATGTTGGTAGCTTACTTGCCTGCCTGCCTCAGTGTTCCCGTGTTGGCTTAAGGCACGATCTTCCAACTGTCAGTTATTTGAGTGCCACTCTCGCAATTTTTGCCACAGCTGTTTACTTCCTGTTATTACTACACAAGATAATGATTTTTGGTGATAGACAGCATTAAATGCTATCAAATTTCAGAGTGAGCATGTTATTTCTGTTCCATTTTCTTTCAGTTCAACTTGTACCCAAGGAGAGAGTACCAGATTAGTTCTGGTATATGGTTAATACCTCTCCGACATTTGGAGATCTTCCTTTGGAACTAAGAGAAAGACTTCTGCAGGCACCATTATCTGGCTAGAAATGAATAACATCGCTTTGTTTCTTTCATTGGATTTAGTTTTATGACTAGTGATACTGATTTCCTATTTATGGAAGTGACAAAAATTTTCTTCTAACATAGACTTAGGTAAAAAATAAACAGTTGATTTATAGAAAGGCAGCACATCAGTTACCTATTGCTGTGTAACAAATACCCTCCAAAACACAGTGGCTTAGAAAACAATGATTTACTAGGATTCTGTGGGTTGGCTGGGCTCAGCTAGGCAATTCTTCTTCTCTACATGATGTCTGCTGGGGTCTTTCCTGTGGCCTGAGAATTTGGCCAGGGCTGGAAGGACCAAGATAGTTTTAGTTGTTGCTGTGGTCTAAATGTCAGTGACCTCCAAAATTCATATTTTGGAACCTCAGACCCCATGGGATAGTATTAAGAGGTGGAATCTTTAGGAGGTGATTAGGTCATGAGGGCTCTGTCCTCATCAATGGTATTAGTGTCCTTATAAAAGAGGCTTGAGGAAAGCTGTTTGCCCCTCCTGCATGTGAGGATGCAAAAAGAAGTCGCCATCTCTGAAGCAAAGTAGGCCCTCACCAGACACCGAATCTGCTGGCACCTTGATCTTGGACTTCTCGGCCTCCAGAACTGTGAGAAATAAATTTATCTTGTTATAAATAAATTACTAAATCTAAGATATTTTGTTACAGCAACATGAATGAACTAATATATTCATCTATTTGGCAACCCAGCTGGGATGACCAGAGTGGCTGTGGCTGGCCAAGTCTCTCTCTCCCCTTGTGGTCTCTTATCACTTGGTAGTCTGGCCTAGGGTTTTCTTTTTTTTTTTCTTTTTAAAAAAAAGAACATCATGGCTGGATCTCAACAGAGTAAAAGAATAAAACTGCAAAGTCTCTTAAGGCCTATACTTGGGAGTCACAAAGCATCACTCCTGCCACATTTTATTGGTCACAGCAAGTGACAGGACACGTCCAGATTCAAGGGGAGAGAAATAGACCCCACATCTTTTTGGGAGGTGAATGGCACATGTGTTCAGGGATGGGAGGAATCTTCGGTAAAGATTTTACATACAATCTACACAGATTGCAAGTAAATAAAAGGACAGTTTGTAGCAGATATGGCAAAAATTGTGAGGGTATTATTTAAATGACTGATGTTTGGATGATGCTGTATTAACCTAACACCTAAATATCTCAGTAGATAGTCAGTTGATGTTTTTTAGTGCCTGTACACAGTAAGCACAATGCTATACGTAACGGGGTTTAAAAACACATGATACGAACTTGTCTTAGGACTTCCTATGTTCTAGCGAGGGAGACAGGTATGCACATAAACATAACACAATAACAATTGTGCATGTTCCAGTAAAGGGTTTAAAATATAGCGTGCTGACATTTTATATAAAAGTTTGAGTACTTATGGATTTTCTTGGGCCCATGATTTTTAACAGATCTCAGAAAAGTGTGAAACCCTAAAAGGAACTAAAATCACTGAGGAGTCCAATGACGTGAAGCACAGAAATCAAAGCTATTAACTTTAGTGGCAAGGAAAAGTCTTCACAGAAGTGGTAACCTTTATAGGTGGGAAAGATGGATGATCGAGGAGAAAGAACTGGTGTGAGCTGGACGCTGGTTAGATGTGGGGAGGTGAGCTGGACTTAGAGGAAGGATGGGAAAATGGTGGAGGAGGATAGGAATATTGGGAATTGTAGACAGGAGAAGCAGGGAAAAGTTAATTCAATGATGACTGGATTTTGTAGACGGGAGAAAATATGGGAGGAAGAGTGGGTTTTCTAGGAATATCTTTCCAGAATTCAGTTTCATCCAAGCTGTAATTGAGGTGCCCATTTGATACAACAGTATGCAATTGGAAATGCAGGTCTGGAACTTGATTTCCTGGTGACAGGCACCTTCATAGGAACTGGATATAAAACTGTGACTATCCTAAGAGAACTTACATTCTAGTGTGGTTGGTGGGGGGGTAAGGGGAGAGACAATTTGTATGTAAAAAAAGTTAATACAAATTTTACCCACTGTTCAATGCCAAGAATAATATAGATCTAATTAATAGAATAGAGGAAGCTGGGGCAGCTGCTTTATCTAGAATAGTGTGGAAATTGAAGGCAGCTTTTGGAAATATAACTCCTAGCTGGGAAGGAAGCTGACTCTCTTTTAGATTGATAAGGTAGGACAATTATACTAGCAAGAGATTAACCTTTGCAATCTCAGGTGGTGTCCCCCAGAGACCAGGTCATTGTGAGGAACTCTTCCCCTACCACCTCCACCCACAGACATCTGAATCTTCCCTATCTAGCAGAAGAACCATGTGGAGAAGATGATGAGTATAAGTAAAAAAGTATATTCTGGTGGCCAGGACCCCAGATGAGTGGAAACTTCAGGGAGAGAGAAACTAGAGAGAGGAGGAGAGAATGCATGGAAGAGAATGGCAGGGAGTAAGTCACTCACTGACCAATGATGGCATGGACATATGTGGCTCTTAAAAGTCTGAGATTGAGCCCCCACTCAGCTAGTTAGTACCTAGGAATGAGTTAACTAGTCTGGGGATGCCACTCTCAATTCCTCACCATACTTTGGATGTTGTATAGGATGGATTGCATCACTGTATGAGAGGGATTACATCATGAACTTGAACTGATTGTACAATCTCTTGGGTTTTGGGTGTGCTGATCTGAGGTAGTGGTAAGACACAATCTTCCCTCACCACCCACTCACACATCTCTGAACCCCTCTGGTGGAGAAGATAGGGTGAGAACAGAGTTGCCTCTGGACCAATCTAGCACTGGGGAGACTTTGTTCTCTGACTATTCCACTCCACACATGCCAAAGTAAGTGTGTAATCAATTTTTAAGGAAATTGTATGTTATAATATTATTCTGATCTTCCAGTTACTCATTTCTGAACATATCTGCCCCCAAGCCCCTATGAAAATTTACTTTACAGTGTTAAGTAAGTCAGTCTCTTTCAGTGATTCTATCCACATTTGCGTGGATTAGTACCGAATGTCCCTCTGGATTTAAGGTGAACAAGGATAAATTAGTTTATAATAAGTGTTGAAATATAGAACTCCATAAAATAGAACCTTCAGTAATTGGCACATATCATCATTTTAGAGCTTGTAACGGTGTCGAATATTTTGTGGGCCACAAAGAACTTAAATGATTGGATCTATTATCTTTGTTTAAAACTTAGGAAAATAGGCATAGACGGGGCTTACCTAAAAATGATACAAGCAAGCCAGGTATGACAAACCCACAGCCAACATCATACTGAACATGGGAAAAATTGAAAGCATTCTCACTTAGAACTGTAACAAGACAAGTTGCCCTCTATCACCGCTTCTATTCAACTTACTGGTGGAAGTCCTAGCCAGAACAATCAGACAAGAGAAGGAAATACAGGACATCCAAATGGGGGCAAAAGAGATCAAACTGTCGCTCTTTGCTGACACTGTGATTTTATATCTATAAAACCCCAAAGATTCTGCCATGAAGATATGCTTTTTTAAAATAAAGAATACACTTTTATATTTTCCAATTTATCATTGCAGGTGTTGACCTCCACCTTCACTTACATTCATAAACTAGAGTGTTATTTGGATTATATCTAAACATCTACAGCAGAATGAGAATAAAATGAAATTTTGGGAAAGCCTAATTCACTGACATCCTATGAAGACTTTATTAAGAACTTCTGAAACAACTACTACTAAATTTAGTTCCTAACCATTCTTATACTGTGGGGATTGGCCTAGTCTAAGTAAACTAAATTTATGGATCTTTAGAGATCCAACTTGATAGTGTAAATTTGATGTTGATTTGGGTACATTTTATTTACAGAGGAACTTTCTAAAATAATTCTTTTAAACTCCAAGGAATAGTAAAATGAAGTTAGAAATATTGAAACATTATTCTTAGACTTTATACCAGTGGATATATCATTATTCACCATACTGCCCCTTAGGAAATTGACTTTTGGAGTCTTCCTTTTCATTTGCCCCTAACCCTCTAAATGCTGCTTTCTCAAATGAATGATTTCACTGAAGGAGTGGAGGAAATATTTATAATCAATGGAATTTCCCTAAACATCTTATCAGGCCATTGCACAGATAGCTGGCCTTAATATCAAGATACCAAACCCATCAAGTCATTTTTGAAATCAAATTTAATGCTCTTTAGCTGATGAAAAAATAATGACTTGTTTTCTGGCTTCTTTTTCTTATGTTTTTCTCTCACTCTACTTTGCCCTCAAGCATGCACAACACAAATTACATTTTCATAGTAAAGTTGGAAGATATGTCTCTTTGGAAACAAAGCACATTTTTTTTTCTCCTTGGTAAAAAAAAAAATCTGTACATTATTAAGAACATTTGGTAGGAATGATTAATAGGAAAAATTACAGGGATGCAGTCAAAACTCTTAGTAACTTTCCAAGATTATCTTTCCTGCTGCCTTTAGCCAACCTCAATAAAATGGTTGGCTTTCCTTCTCTTTCTTTCTTTCTTTCTTTCTTTCTTTCTTTCTTTCTTTCTTTCTTTCTTTCTTTCTTTCTTTCTTTCTTTCTTTCTTTCTTTTTTCTTTTTCTTCCTTCCTTCCTTCTTTTCTCCCTTCTTTCCTTCCTTCTTCCAACTATAGTCTGACTTCTCACTGGAGAGATATTTGTATTAACTGGAAATTATGTTTTAAAGTCTAGTTCATCTGGCTGGTAAGAGAAAGATGGAAAAACATTTTGTTGTGAGATTGTGCTCTTCAGTGGATAACATTAACTGCTAATATGCCAAACATGTATTAATTCATTTTGTCATAAGTATTCACCCGAACTTTACATTTAATATAAAGAATTTCCTTTCAATGAGATCTGATGATCATCTAATTGGAGTAGGGATACATAAAAAGATTTCCATATTTTTGATTGACTTTGTATTTTTTGAAGCAAATATTAAATGAATGATCAAGGAAATAAAAACTTGGATAGGTAATATGAATATTTGGATAGTTCCTAGCTTAACCTTATAACTTTAAATTTATTAAACAATTACTAAGTTTACCTTAATAGAATTTAGATGACTATCATAAACTTTTAGCTGGTCTCCCTGCTTGAACTCTTGACTCCTCCATTCTTCACGTGCAGTCAAAGGAATCATTAAATCATAAGAATCAGCTTGTGTCGTGCTTGTGCTAAACACCATCCAATGGATTCTCATGTCAGACCCTACTCATTTTCCACCAATGCCTCTTTCTATTCTTCCTGGGAATTAAACCACTACTGTGTTTACAAATGACTAAAATAAAAACTATGTTTTCTACTTTTTCTTGAGCTAGGGGTAGCCATGGGACTAAGCTTTATTCAATGGAATGTAAGCATAAATATCTTGGAGACTTTCTGGGACATAACTTTACAGCTAGCAGCATTTTCTTTGCTTCTTTGTATTATCTGATGGTTGAAATGCAGAGTTGATGGCTGTACCTCATTCAGCCATTTCCATCCCTGAAGCAGAATTCACAGTCTGAGGGTGATTGAACAACAACAAAGAGGAGCCCAGGTCCATATGTACACACATATATATTTCATTAATCGCAGTTACATCTAATTCTAACTTTTTGCAAAATTGAGAATAAAATTCAAAGTCTTTTTCATGGCCTACATGTTCCTGTATGATTCAGTCCTTGACTTTTTCTCTTATTTTCTACTGTTCATCCCCATTCACTTTATTCTAACTATATTAAAGTTCTTGCTGTTCCTTAGACATACCACACACATTATTACTTTAGGGTCTGTGTGATTTCTGTCCCTCAGGCTGTGACGCTCTTTCCTTGGATATTTACATAACTTTAGTCTGATCTTTGCTTGGACCTTTTCTAGAAAAGTCATCTAATCAATACTACATCGTAAATAAAAGCACCAGTTATTCTTTCTTTGCCTGCAATACTTTTAGTTTCAGTTAATATATCATATATTTTATTTGCCTTTTACTTTACCTGTCTTCTTTATTAGAAGATAATCTCCATGAGGGTAGGCTCTTCATTTTGTTACCACACTGTCTCCTAGACCAAGAACTGTTCTAGGACAGTTGAACAATACATATTTATTGACTGTATTAATGTAGAAATAACTGATTATATATGTTCTTATTCATACAAAATTCACATTCTATTCTTATAATATCATGAAATATATATCCTATCTATTATGTATAGGATAACAAGGATATAGTTAGGGTGGTATGTTGATATGACCCTGGTCATTTTCTTTTTGGATGATCAATTTGTTAAAGGTCTCCTAAAAAATATTCAAAGTGTCACTTGGTGAATTATATTGTTGGTTTAATTTTTATGTACAGGAAACAGGAAGAACCTTGTTGAGATTAGACCCTAAATTTAGGGCAGTTTTTTGTTTTGGGGTTTTTTATTAATGGAAAGAGAGTGAAAAGAAAATGCAATGACTTTGTTGTACCACAGCCTGGACAATTTTGACTGAGCAAGCTATTATCTAACATTATATAATTCAGAATTTTGAAAATATACTGATCTCGCATTACTGTCAGATTGTTTGGATATGATTGTATTATGGACAGGAGTAGAATTTTCCCTTAATGTATATTCCCACTGTCAATTATGCTAAAAAGCTGTCAACCCTGGAGAAGAAAAATGCCTCAAGAGCCTCAAGAAGTGCATCACAGGCTGAGAAGAATGAACATCTTTCATTAGCTCTAAGTGTTTTGGACATTTGGCCTGGACTTTGAGGGAGACGCTGGTAATTCTCCCTTGGTAGAGGCAATGTGGATATAAACAGGAAGTGGCCTTGGTAAAAACTCCATAGTATAGGGTTGTAATAGTGTAATAATTGTAAATTTTCTATGCTGTATTTTTCTTCCAGTCTAGTCAATCCTTCAGTAAAATCTTGATAATTGGTCTCTATATTATGAGGAAGTAATGGAAAGAGACTATTCTACATCTTAAAATGATGCAGTCAGAAAGAATGTAAAGGCCCCTTCCAAAATTCAAAGGGCTGGTCTCACACTGGGTATGGATGTGCCCAAAATAGTGACAATTAACCCAGGCAATATAGCTGAGGTAGCATCATCACAGTATAATAAGAAGACTGGAGAAGCAAATCAGAGTGACCTGACACTTAAGAGCCAGAACTCTGAAAAAATTTCAGAAATTGTTAAAATTGAGAATTTGAGAAAGTGTGGGAAAAGCTTGACATTGGTCTTGTCAATGATATCCTGTATATGACACCAAAAACACAGGTAATAACAACAAAAATTAAAAAGTGAAATTACATTAAACAGCTTCTATATAGCAAAGGAAATAATCAATAGAGTGAAAAGGCAACTTACAGAATGGGAGAAAAATTTTCAAACCATATATCTCATAATGTGTTAATCCCCCCCCCCAAAAAAAACTAAAAATAGGTAAAGGACTTGGATAGACGTTTCTCCAAAGAAGACATAGAAGTGGTCAACGGGTATTTGAAAAGGCATTCAATATTGATCATAAGGGAAATACAAGTCACCTCATACCACATAGAATGGTTCTTATCAAAAAACAAAAGGGAACAAATTGCTGAGGATTTGGAAAAATTGGAACTCTTACAGACTGTTCTTGAAAACAAGATTGTTCAGCCCCTATGGAAAGTATGGAGGTTCCTCAAAAAAAATAAAAATATTTGATCAGATCCCATTTATTTATTTTTGTTGATGCTGTGATTGCTTTTGGGATCTTCTTCATAAATTCTTTGCCTAGGCCAATGTCTAGAAGAGCATTTCCAATGTTTTCCTCTAGAATTCTAATAGTTTCACATCTTAGGTTTAAGTCTGTTACCCAGCGTGAGTTGATTTTTGTGAGAGGTGAAAGGTGTGGATCCTGATTCAGTCTTCTACATGTGGCTATCCAGTTTTCCCAGCACCATTTATTGAATAAGGATTTTTTTCCCCAGTGTATGTTTTTGTCTGCTTTGTCAAAGATTAGATGGCTATTGAGGATG
>CAUYSK010058095.1:0-14049 GCA_963575035.1 Avahi laniger
TCTTCTCTTCTAGCTATTTTGAAACATACAATTAATTGTTGTTAAATAGCATTTCTCTGATGTACTATTGACTATTAAAACTTTTTTCTTCCATTTAATTGTATTTTTGCACCCATTATCCAACTTATAAAACTTCCACTAAAACTTTCAAAAAATCAATACATTGAAGATAGTGTATATTTCTATCTTAGAGTTTAAATCATACTTAGCAGTCAGAGCAATGCCTTGAAGGAGAATCATTACAAAGTAAACACTAATAAGTATAGGAAGTGATAAGCTTCAGTAGAAGCCATCAACTGGTCATGTCCTTTCTTATTTCTCTGTTCATCTTCTTTGTAAAATTGAACTTAGATAGTGTTAGCAGAAACTCCTCCCCCTTATAGGCATTAACAAGTTGCCCGGCTACAATGATGTGGAGTAACCACTGGGACTGGGGAGGATGAAAGACATAGCTGAGAATAGCTGTTTGCAGTTGTACAATCACTCAAACTTACTCAATACAAAATTGAATAACACATTTTTAAAATACCCAAATACACAGTCTAAAAATTTTGGACTATTTTTCCTCAGTTTTTATTAGATATAATGTGCCAGAGAACTAAATCAAAACTTGATGATTCACTGAAAGCTCTACTGTTCCAGAGTTCTCAATTAATATTTGTATCTATATATTGTTTTCCATCTGGGTTCAAAGATGTTCTAGGGATTCTGTAGTGCAGCAATAATAAGAGAGTTCTAACCAAGTGGGGAATCTCTGTGCTCTACTTCTGTTTAATTCCAAGGCCTTCACAACTAAAAATAAATTTGAAAATCACTGATAAATACTATAATTGATAAGAACAAATTCCACTCTTATTGCTGAACATCTTTTATTAGCAGAGCACTAAAAAGGGAATTATATAACATTGTTATTTTGGCATTGTGATCCTATTCATTTAGAGAGGACACATTGAGAGATTATTGTACCTACATACTACTTGCTCTAGCCTATTATCTCCAGAGGTAAATTAAGGAACAAAACAAGTACTCTGTCCGTAAGAAGCTCACCATCATCACAGGCAGTAGTTCTCAGTCTTGAATGCATGTAAGAATGACCGGAGTGCTTATTTGTAATTCAATCACTGTCTGTCACCACTTTTTGGTTGTGTAGTTTCAGAGTGGGGTCCTGAAACCTGTATTTTTCACATAATCAAGTGGTTCTGATGCTGATGGTATAGTGTTACAATTTCCAGAATGTTTTTATTATTTCAAATGTTAAGGGGTACAAATGTTTTAGGTTACATGGATCACTTTTATAATGCTTGAATCCCAGCTATGGGTCTCCCCATCACCCAAATAGTATGGGTGATAGAAATTGTTTTAAGTGAATGGAGAATGAATATTGATACAAATTGGCTAGAGAAATGAGTTAATAATTTTAGACATAAGAAACACAGAAAACTTTAAAGAAAAAGTGACTCTTCAGCTGCATCTTTAATTAAAGTAACATTTTGAAATAGGAAAAATAGGAGAGTCCATTTTTCATGAAGAAAAGATAGCATTAAAAAAAACAGAGAAATGCAACATTTTTGATTTGGGGAATAGTAAAGAGGCCTATAAAAGGGAATCTAGGATATGGATTGTTTTCAGAAAATGATGAAAAATTCTGTGAGAAAATCAAGTAATGTCAGGATATAAAGAAATTATATGCCATACTGCAATGTCTGTATGTTATACTAATGGCAAAACTGAATTTAAAGCAATAGAATGATCTAATTTGGAGTTTTCAAAAATAAAATTTTAATAAGTAAATCTGCTAGAAAGTGTGAAAAATGGGAGAAAGAAAATATTTTTCAACTGAGAGCCTTATATTTTATAATTTGGTATTTGAGAAAAGGTTAGAAAATGTTTTTCATGGATTTTATATTAAAAAATATGTTTTATCAAGCTAAAATATAGAGTTTTACAAATATCTTTTAAAGAATTGAATGTGAACTTGAGCTTTTAACTACCCAAAAGATGTATTATATAGATTATTTGTTTTATTAACTATTTCACAATATGGTTCTTTAATGCTTTAATAAAATATGAATATAATTCAATTAATAAAACAAGCAAAAAGTACTCTACCACAACCTCTAAGTAAATGTGCCCTGTAAATCAGATCATCTATAATCCAGTGCAAAAGGAAATGGTACAAGTTAACCTGGAGGCTTTTAAACCCACTGTGTAATTAAATACCAGCTTTGCTTCCAGAAAGGTCATGGTCAAAAGCCTTTGGTCATATGTACATGTGCTTTAGAGTTTGGGAATTATAAAGGCTGAGCAGTAAATTGTAATTCTTCATTAGTTTAAAATTAATCCTCCTGGAGATGGGGTGAGACAGATAAGGGCAATAGGCTTTCCTTTTTAAGAGTGCCATATACTCGGCTTATGAGTCTAGGTGGTTTGTGTTGCCAGGTACTGGGCCTAAGTATTCTGGAAAGTGTATATATCCATATATGCGTGCATCCTAAACTATCCAACCCCATTTAAGTCTCTGTAGAATTAAGCTATGAATTGGAAAGAGTTCACATTTGGGCCCAAGAATGAGATGTGGAAATAATGTCAGTTTTAATTAAGTCATTTAGTACATTCTGTATTAAATATATTTAGGTCAACTTTTCCTCTTGCTTAAAAAAAAAAAAAAGTTGTGTCTTCAAATGGCTCTAAAGTGAAAATAAAATAGCAGAATGCTTCCTGCCTTCAGCATCTGTACTGTGTGGAAACAAGAGTGATTGCAGTCTAACCTGCAGAAGTGGGCTCTCTGGGACTCTGCAAAAATGTGCATTGTTTAGTATGAAATGAAGTGGAACATGAGGAGAACGAGACAATACAGTACTCTGGAGAAGTACACACATGGGCTCAGAAGTATTAGAACAGAAGTTTGGATTAGAAATTTCCCAATACATTGAAAATATCAGCAGAGAAGAAATGAACTCAAACACTGGATTAGTGTATAATGAAAGGGTAAAAAAAAGCCATGAATTCAGAACTTGCCCAGCTAAAATGGTAGATTTTTCTGTCATAGACCATTGAGTTGTTGACCAGAGCAAAGTGTCATATGATTGGTCTTGCTTGCTTGTGTTCTTTTTATGGTTCCTCTTAGCCAATGTGAAGAATGTTAGGAGGGAACATGAGAATTGATGAAATTTAAAATATATATCAAAGATCAATAATTAAACTTGTATAAAGTAGTTCTATTGTTCTAGGGACAAGATGACTTAGTTGGGGGCACATGTTTATGAAAATGCGTAGGACAGATCTTATTATTTCTTCCTCTCCCCCTGCCTTAAAAGGCCTGGAGTTCAGAGAATTTACTTGAAACTCTTAATAGATTGTTTACTCGCTGCAAGCTACTTATTTAATCAAACCAAGTGCCAGCTTCCATATCAGTAAATCTGACATTCACCTTTTAGGATGAATATGAAAAATAAATTAGCTATGCAAATCTAAAGGCCTTAATCAGTGACAAAGGCATAACAAGTTCTTAGTATATGTTAGATATCAGTAATTTATCCATTAAATGCATTTCTAAAATTATGGTGTACCAGGTAAACATGAATTAGAATTTAAAAATTGTAAAACCACAGAATTTTAACTTGGATTCTGGAAAAGAAATCAACAGTTGTCTTAATACGTTGGTTTTCTAATATTAAACAAAATTTGTATAAATGTATTTAAAAATATATACTCACAGAAAACTTTAGAGGGATAGTCATTTATTGAGATATAATCTCTGTGCCAATAAATACTTTATAAATAACTGGAAAAGCATTTTTTTTTTTTTTGAGACAGAGTCTTATTCTTTTTGCCTGGGCTAGAGTGAATGCCATGGCATCAGCCTAACTCACAGAAACCTCACACTCCTGGGCTCAAGCAATCCTACTGCCTCAGCCTCCCGAGTAGCTGGGACGACAGGCAGGTGCCACCATGCCCGGCTAATTTTTTCTATATATTGTTAGTTGTCCAATTAATTTCTTTCTATTTTTAGTAGAGACTGGGTCTCGCTCTTGCTCAGGCTGGTTTAGAGCTCCTGAGCTCAAACAATCCGCCTGCCTCAGCCTCCCAGAGAGCTAGGATTACAGGCATGAGCCACCGCGCCTGGCCTGGAAAAGCATTTTGTACAAATAATTTTCATTTAACAAAATTCTTAGAAATATATGATAAAAATTCTTTACAGATTCAAAAAAATGTATACAATTTTGTCAGTATTTCATTTATGCATTAGAATAGAAAATATTTTAAAATATTTTTCTTTAAATGTAAATTTTACTTTCACAACCTAAACTCTTGTACATAAACAACATTGTCATAAAAAATCTATTGATTTAATAAGTAGTTGAATTTGTTTTAACTAGTACAGTTACTTGTCCAGTTTTAGTTATTCAAAGTTGTTTTACATGCTCATACTTTGGTTTCTATCTCCTGTATTTCCTAGTTCTTTTATATCTTCTTGTGACAAGAAATGTGTTTAAATAGCACAACAATAAAAATAGCAATTATTACAACAATATTATGGTTTTTGATGCATAGAGATTTTGTAATAAAAATAGAATTAGCCTCTACCTATACTAATATTAGACTGATTAAATTATATTTCTTGGTTTAAGTAGACTATGTTTATTGCATTATAAGAACGAAAGCTGCCCACTGTACTACACATTTAAGAGTTTATATAAGAATCATAGAAGATTTTGTGACTGATACAATCATAATTAAGCAAATAGCTAATTCTACAGCTGAGGCAAGTATAAGGTGGTATTATAATACTTTTGACATTTTAGTTTCTATCAAGCCTTATGGTGTGCAAAAATAATAGGAAACAATAACTCTTCTTAAAGAAATTGATAACCAGCGTTCCAAGCAAACATGACCATTAAAAGGAAAAATTGGATACTATGTTCAGGACAAATATTCTCTCAAAATGTGATAAAATCACATTCAATAATATAAAACTTAATGGATACCATAAACTGTCAGGTATCATAAATGATTCTCTCATAGAAAAAGAAATTATGTTTAAAATACTTTCTTTTAAACAATGGCAATGACCACCTTGGGAATTCACTTGATGGATACAGTAGGTACCCTATGAATGTTATTGGATGCTTTTTGATTATAAGAGTAACTTAGTTACTTTGATTATTTGAAATATGTCATAGTACTTTATTCTTCTGTGTTATGGTGCCATCTATTTTATCATGTACCATTAATATTTTATAAGATTATGGATAGGGGAAATGAAACACTAAACCAAATATACATCCTTTTTCTTTACATTTCTGAGAATAACATAAGAGTTCATTTCAGTATAAGAGCCAAAGTTTGAGACATTACGAAAATGACAATGAGTGACCAAGCAGCCCACACACAGGACTGGCTAAACTGAAGTTTATTGGGGATAATCATAGACAGTGGCAGAAGCAGATGCAATGTTCTACCATCTCAGTGCACAATAATCTGGCAGGCCCAGGCATTAGAATCCAGGAAAGGTATCCTAACACTTCAGTTATGGGCATGTAAACTGCATGATGGGGGAACATTGACCCCATCTCACACGACTGAGAGCAATTAACAGACAAGTCTTTGGCATCCAACCATGCTTTTCTGCTAATTTAGAATGCCAGATTCTCCCCTACTACGATTAAAAAGTTTGAGTGGAGGCCTTATTGTTGCAGCATGCAATGTGGTGGAAAAGGGGACTGATCCAGGACCGCAGCATTCTATCGGAGTTAATTGTCCTAAGCAACAGACGGTAAGAGGTTTCTGCAGAGCTCTAGAGGAGATTAACTCTCTCTAGGGAAGTAAAACTTCTTTTTAGTCAAACTCTGTCAGCCCAAAGTGTGACCTCTATGCAACATTAGTCACCAACTTATTTCACCTGGTCAGTGTAAGTTATGTATCTAGACAGTGCCAATGTTGTTGAAAATATATGTGAAGAAGAGTTTATAAAGGAAAAAGGATACTTTGAAGCCCCCAATGGGTAGAGGAAACACAGACCTGCGCAAAACAATAGTTCCCAAGATGCAGGTTGCAACTTTGGAGCTTATTAGATAAATGCATTGCTAGTGTTAATGAGTGATTTGTGGGCCTACCTCAAGTGGTACAATATTCATCTTATTAGGGGAATAAGCGAGGTTCTTCTCAATAAACTGAGGAGAAAAAAATTGCTTGAACAGTGATTGCTTGGAAAGTTCACACACTGGGGATTTTATATGTGCATATATATAGGTACATGTATGTATATTAACATACACATACACACACATCAGATTTCTTAAGTATAGTTGCTGCCATGGCATGCATTTTTAGGCCTAACATAAATTGTTTGAGACCCACTGATACCCCATAACGTTTGCCCTTTCTTAAAATTTCTCCTCCCTATGTGGTTGGTTGTGAGATAGCCAGCTTACTCCTCATCTCACTGACCCGAAACCCAACACTTCCCCATGGCATTAGCGTTGACCAAAGTCATGTAAACAAGTTCTTTCCTTCACATGTATTTTCTTTAAACTGACTAATTCACATCACAACACCAAAGGGAAATCCTAAGGAATGATGCCCATGGATGTTAATAAAAACATAGTGTCACTGGTTCTCTCCCCTCTGACACACACACCTGTTGTTTGAGCTTCCTGCTGCCTCTGAACATCCCTTCAGCATCTTCTTGACACCCCTAACCTCTCCGAGACCTTTGAGCAATAAATTTCTAATGTTTCATATATTCTGGTTTCACCTTCCCATTGTGTCTCACCTAACACACACATCCAAACCTAACTTTCTCACACTCAGGGCTCTCATAAAGCTTGGCTATCTTAGCTTATAGACCTTCTCAAGAGAGACAGACTTCAAGACCAAATTAAAAGAAACCGTAGCAGTAGAAACCACAACAGCAAAAGTCTGGGTGAATTAAGGAAATTTTCAGGTCACTAAAAGGTAAGAGAAGTATTGCCAGTGGAATTATAATTTAAAAGTGCCAATCCTTCAGGCTAATGGGAAATAATGCCAGATGAAAACTTGCAGAGAACCAGAAATGATAGATATATTTGTAAATACATCCAAATATATTTTTCTTCTTTTAATTATATTAGAAAAAAAGTACAGAACAAAATAATAAGAGTATATTGTAGGATTTTATAAATTATATAGACATATGATATATGAAAACTATAACCCATAAGTAAAAGAGTTATTTGAATTATACTCTCAGAAAGTTCATAATTTTACATGAAATGTGTAATGTTAATCTAAAATCAATTGCGCAAGTTAAATATGTATATCATAATCCTTATAGCAACAATTAATTGTACAAAAAATATAGCTAAAATGTCTATAGTGAAAAGTAAATAAAAACTTAAAAACACACGTTTAATACAAATGAAGGTGAGTAACACAAAAAGAAAACAAATCAAATGGGACCAAAAAAATACAAATGGGACAAATAGCAAGATGGTAGACTTAAACTAATCATATCAATAATCACATTAGATTTAAGTAAACTAAATATTTCACTTATGAGGCAGAGATATTTGGACTGGATGCAAAAATCAAGAGCAAATAATATTTGTCTAAAATGCATGCCTCATAAAGACACAAATAGTATGAAAGTGGAACTATGAAAAGAAATGCATTATGCTAATAATAAGTATAATAAATTGATCTATCTTTATTAATATCAAAGGAGATTTCAAGAAAAAGGATATACTAAAAATAAAGAGGAACATTTCATAATTAAAAAAGTTAAATATATCAGGAAAATGTTGCCATCCTAAATGTGTTTGTACCTAATAACAGCTCAAAAATACATGAAGCAAAGGTCATAAAATTACTTTTAATATTTAAATTACTGAAATATTATAGATTATATTAACTGGAAATATTAGAATTAAATCATAAATCAGTGGAAAAAATAAAACTTAAAAAATATTTGAAGGTTGCCTAGTGCTAATTTTACCAAAATATTTTTAGGAAAAATTTTAGACTATAGAAGGGTAAGGAATATTTTCCAAATTGTTTTATAAGGAGAGGAAAACTCTGATAATAAATCATAATAAAGAGATTGTAAGAAGAGAAAACTACATATTGATATCCTCCATAAACAAAATATTAACAAAGGAATTCATTATTTAAAGAGAGTATCTAACAGAAAATTAAAACCAAAATAATTCTTCCACTTCATGGTGATATTAATGATACTTATAGTATTTATAAAGTATCCTTGAGTGTCCTAGAATGAACAACATGTGTTGAATTGTTGCAGTCTGTCCCTGGGTGAGCTGTTTTGGCAATATTTTTTGCTTAAGCTCTACAGATCAATGGTTACGGAGTAGCCAATAATCCCAGGCTAGGTAGATGGGGTTCCTAGACCATAAAGAGCATTTCATTGGTTGATCAGCTAGCATCTGAATCTTTCACTTGTTATCTAAAAATGGTTATAAAAAAGCTTCCTGGAGGAGGTGAATCTTCAATTGATAGGAGCTTTAAAGATATCTATGAGTTAGCAATGCAAAAGAATTATAGAAGTGGATGAAGAGGAGGGCTTTCTAACTACCTAGATTATTTTAAAATACATGAAATAATCTGATTCTTCTAAAGCAGATAGATATTTTTAAGTAACATGTTTTATATCATTTTACAAATAAAATTATTTTCTGTATATATGTATGAAATTACAGCAATTAGGTGACCTGTGTAAATTTATCACAAATTTCTAAATCTATGTATTCAAAATATCTACCTCTCATTTCTTTGTGTCACGAAAGCACTTTGTTGTTTTGTTTTATAATTTCAATTACTATTTGCCATTTTCATAAAGCCACAAGTTCCTTTCTGTAGGAATTGTAGCTTGTATACTGACAGTACACAAAGAACTTAGTGCAATTTGTAAAACCAGTAGGCCTACAAAAATGTTCTCCTTAATTGCTTCTCTATTTTATTAATCTTACCTATTTGATATCCCTTTAAGTATAAAATAAGAGTAAACTTATTTTATTCCTATTATCCACCTTTTATAGGTTATATGGAAACTCATATCACAGATAAATGAGTAAAATATCCTAGATCATATAATTCAAATTTAAGATGATTATTATATGATTAATAGTTTCTATGATTTATGTCGGAAGCAACCACAGAAAAAATATGTTATCAGAAGTTGATACCTGAAATTTAATAAGGTAGAGAAATATATAGTGGTGAATAAATAAATTTTATTTCTCAATTAATAAAAAGTCATCTAATAAATTCAACCTTAACAGTTTATTTCTTTCAACAAAATAATGAGCTATAATTTTGAATTCCTGAGGCAATTTCGTTTGGAGTAGGATGTTGTGGTAGCTCTCTGTGGCTACTGTAGCAAATTACCACAGATTTCCCCACAATGCAAAGGTGGAGGTCAGACATAGAAAATGTGTCTCATTGGGATAAAATAAAAATGTCAGTAGGGCCACATTTCATTTTGGAGGCTCTAGGAAAGAATCATTTCTTGGCCTTTACATCTTCTAGAGGCTGACAGCATTCTGGCTCAGGTTGATTTCCCTATCTTGAGGTCAACTGATCATATACAACTTACTTCCATATGCAAAATTAATTCCCGTTTGTCATGTAACATAACATGTATCACAGATTCTGGGGAGAAGGGTATGAAGACAATATCATGCCTACTACGGTCTGCCCTTTGACCTCCAAAGAGTCACATCTTTCCAACATACTGAATACATTTACCCCATTTTAGCATCCCCAAAGGTCCATTCCTTTACAGCATCAACACAAAATCCAAAATTTCATCAAAGTTGCATTAGCTGGAAAATCTCAAATCTCATCACCTAAATCAAATATGGATGAGATTATGGATATTCAGAATCTTGGGGCAAAATATCTCTCAATCTGTAAATTGTGAAATTCAAGAAACAAGGTATCTACTCCTAAAGTACAGTGGTGTGGCAGGCATAGGAACCAATTATAAACATTGTTGTTCTGAAAGTTAGAAAAATGAAAAGTAAAAAGGAGTCAGCAGTCTGAAACAATTTTACAATCCAGCCAAGGAAGGTCAATTTGGTTTCAAAGCCCAGGACTAACACTCAGTTTCATGTGGCTCTTGCCTTTTTTTCAAGGCTCCACGCTCTAAATTACCCTTTCTTTTCCATGAAAGGTAGTATGTGTTTACAACAGAATAATTGTAGATTGTAGAATTATGATTGTCTGAAAGCCTGCTTTCACTGTGTCCTGTCTCGGTCTTTTTCAGTAAAGTCGGCAGTGATTTGCTGGTACAAAAGTTTCAAAAGCTTTGTAGATCTCCCCCATTGTCACCAGAATTCTCTCCATTAGACATGAGCCTTTTCCAAAGATCTTTTGTAAATAATTCCATCTATATTTTGGCTTCTTCTGAGAAAGTTCAGAGGATCTGTAAGTCACATGCTTAATCTTTTCAAAGAGCTCTTTCTGTGAATAAATACTCTCATCTTTTGTTTTTTCTGAGGTATTAACAAAACTATTTCCAGACACACGCATAGATTTTTTTATAGAACATACTATCCTGATAGTGAATCATTTAATTTTGGCATCTTTTGCAGTCTGGATAAGGTGAGAATTTTCCAAATCATCAAATTCTATTTTCTCTTTGTTTAATAGTTCTTTCCTTAATTTATCTCTTTTCTCTAGAATTTTTCTTTGAGCTGAAAGAAAAAAAAAACAGAACTTACCCTCAACACTTTGTATAGCAATCTCCTTAGCTATATGCCCAATTCCTCATCCATAAATTCTTTCTACATAACTGTGTGGCACAACTTTGCTGAGCTGTGTGTCACTATATAATGACACACATATAAAAAGATAACTTTTCCTCTAATATCTAACAGCATGTTCATTAATTCTTTCTAATTCATCACCAGCAGCACCTTTAATGTTCATATATCATAAACAATTTGTTGATGATGTCTAAGTATTTTCTAAGAAAATATGTGTTTTCTCTACTATGTTCTCACTTTATATTCTTACTAAAACAAAGTCATTGACATCTGTATCTCTATGGTCTGTTCAAGAACAGCCAAGGCTTTTCCCTCATGCTCTTTGAAATTTGTCCAGAATATGTCCATTACCCAATCTGAAACTATTGGTACATTTTTATTAATAGATATCTGCTATAGCAGCACTTCACATCTATTACCAAAATTGTATCAGTTCTCTGTGACTATTATAATAAATTACAAAAAAATAAAAATCACTGGTAAAAAAATAAAAAAAGTTTGTACACTTTGGTAGGTCAGAAATCTGAAATGATTGTAGTGTGCTAAAATCAAGCAGGATTCTGTTCCTCTGGAGATTCTAGGGGAGAATCCATTCATTCCTTGCTTTTTACAGTTCTAGAGGACATCTGCTTTTCTTGGTCCATGGCTCCATTCCATTTTCAAAGTCAGCAACGGTTGGTCAAGTCTTTCTTAAATTGATTTGCTGATGTTTACTATACCTTCTAATTCCACTTTTAAAAACTCTTATGATTACATTGGGTCCACCGAGATAATCCAGTGTTATCTAGCTATTTTAATGTCACCCGATTACAATCATAATTCCACCTGCAACCTTAATTCACCTTTGTCACATAACAGCATAACATATTCAAAGGTACTAAGAATCAGCATGTGGATATTTTTCTGAAATTATTTTAAACTACATCCGAAAGAAGTTTGGCTCTTCTATTAGGCGAAGTTCTTTAACCCTGACTGACCACAATTACCAAGACTGATATCATTTATCTTTAATATATTTTCCCACTTTTCCTTTTTTATCTTCATAGTCAAGCCCAGTGAGTAGCAAACAATAAGCATTAGATATTACCTGGATATAATAATTAATGACTAGATGAAGGAGGGAAGGTATATAAACTTGACCTCATGTTGAACTTTTTCTTGTATACACTATCCTAAAGAACAAGAAAAATATATTGTTGGACTAATGCTGCCATTTTGAAACAAAGGCTTTTGTTATATCTCATTTTTTTAGGAAATTTTATTTTTTAAAAAATAAATATAACTATTAAATGTCAAATAAAACAGTTTCTATATATAGGTTTTAAGAGTTACTATAAATTTCATAGTTTGGAAATTAAATTACAGATTTTAAGCCACAAATAAACTCAGATGTTATTTGCTTCAATTAAGTTAACAAAGTACAAAGTAGGGACATGAGGTCTTGAAATTCCAAGTATTCAACACCTTGAATACTTGAATGATATTTGCCTCTGTTGAATATCATTAATATAGAGAAAGAACTAGAATTGTTATCTCCTCATCACCTTTCTACCTCATTTTCTACCTTTTTCTCTACCTCCTACTTACCACTTACAACTATTAAACAAAAATGTTGAACTGAATCAAGATGGAAATAAATGTTTTATAAGCCAAATTTAGCCAGGCATTTTTGTGATTTAATAACATAATCTCATTAAGTTTAGGTCAATGTTCTTTTTTTTTTTTTTTTGGCTAGAGTGCTATGGCTCCGCTTAGCTAACAGTAACCTCAGACTCCCAAGGTATCCTTCTGCCTTCGCCTCCCTAGTAGCTGGGACTATAGGTGTGCACCACCACACCAGGCTAATTTTTCTATTTTTAGTGGAGATGGGGTCTCTCACTCTTGCTCAGGCTGGCCTCGAACTCCTGACCTCAAGCGATCCTCCCACCTCAGCCTCCCAGAGTGCTAGGATCACAGGCGTGAGCCACCACGCTCAGCATAGGTCAGTGTTCTTTCTCTTCCATTTAATCTCTGTGAATATTTAAAATTAATCTCTGAATCTAAAGACTACTTATATCGAATCTGCTATGAGAAAATCTTTTGAGTAAAAGCTTAAACATTCCATTGAATAAATCAATAAATATTATTTAAGTTTATCATTGCTCTTGTAAATACCTGCTCTAATCTGCTTAAAGGTTTTAATGTCAAAAGTAAATGAATATAGGCCGGGCGCGGTGGCTCACACCTGCAATCCTAGCACTCTGGGAGGCCGAGGCGGGCGGATAGCTCAAGATCAGGAGTTCGAGACCGGCCTGAGCAAGAGCGAGACCCTGTCTCTACTAAAAAATAGAAAGAAATGATCTGGACAACTAAAAATATATATATAGAAAAAATTAGCCGGGCATGGTGGCGCATGCCTGTGGTCCCTTCTACTTGGGAGGCTGAGGCAGAAGGATTGCTTGAGCCCAGGAGTTTGAGGTTGCTGTGTGCTAGGCTGATGCCACGGCACTCACTCTAGCCCAGGCAACACAGCGAGACTCTGTCTCAAAAAAAAAAAAAAAAATTAACATTGATTAAAATTTGGCCCAGACCTGTGATTGAGGGCATCCCAGAATGTCAATGCAAACATGTGAAGTGTCTCATACCAAGAATGTCACTACCTGTTATGAGACCTTGAACTTGTCATGTCACCTCTCAAGACTTGAGTTTTCTTCTCTCTCAAATGAAGAGTTGGTATCCCTCCTATTGTAACCACGAGACCAGGCCTAGTCTGTAGATAACAAAATGTCCAAGTTAACCTGTAGGTATAACAGAGCCCGAAACTGCAAGTCGCATAGCACGGGCATGTGCAATAGGAAAAGCTTTGACCTCTAACAACACCCAGAACCAACAGTGTCTCCCCTCAGAACCAAGAAGACCGAGACATGAACGGAGCTTGAACACCAGAACTCTTTTAGAAGCGCGGGATCTGTTTGCCTGGAAGCCCCAGGGCTGAAATCTGCCTCAACATACCTTACTGTAAGCGGCCAAATTTGAAGCCCTCCAATCGGACCCTGCCAAGCCAACATTCCTAAATCCTTTCCCTTGTCCTCTGAGCCCAAAAACTTGCACCAAACCCCATGTTTGGAGACAGATTTAAACCCACTCCTGTTTCCTTGCTGGTCAGTTTTGCAATAAAGCCTTTCTTTTCTCAGAAGTTGGTTCCACATAGTACTGGCTTCTGTACACATAGGGCAGCAAGCCCATTTGCTTGCTAACACTATGATTTTAATTATTATTTAATTAAAATATTTAGCATTATTAA
>CAUYSK010058096.1:0-13325 GCA_963575035.1 Avahi laniger
CCCTTTTCTAGGACATAGAATATTTAGGCATATAATAAAAATGTTAGAAAGTATTCTCCCAATTCCTAAACTTCAGAAAAAATTTAGATCTTCAATATTTGGACTATAATTTTCTCCCAATATGATCTGATATAACCAAAATCTCTTTAAGACAGTCCAAAAGAGGTGAATTCAGCTCATGATTACCAAGTAAAGATAGTTCATAGCATGATTATTGTTGAATGTAATTGCTATTCTGTCACTAGTTGTTTGAATTAACTGTGTAAAGCCCATAAATGTGCTATTTAATAATTTTTTCCTTCTTTAAGTGTAACAATGTCCCAGGACCCTGAAAGAAATAACAGAGGAAGCTCATCTTACTATTTCAGGAAGTATCATGGTGACCGAATGAATTTGGCCTTTTTGTTTAAAAAATCTATGGTACATCACACCGGATTTGTAAATATTAAGCTCTTATGTGTCTGACCACTACCTTCTCCAGTGTCAACAATTATTTCCACGTTCTCCAGAAAGGCAAAGATAATTTGACCTATTCACAGAGAGAATTACCAATACAGTGCAAACACTGAAAAATTTGCATGAACAAGTACAGTAAATAATATTGCCTCATTAAAATTCAAGATGCGGCTTCTAAACCAGATGGGTTAGCAAAAATATCTACACAGCTCATGAAAAGAAATAGCTTATTTGCATTAAGAAAAAAAAAAACAGAGTTTAGAAAACATTCTGAAAAACAAAAATATCTTGATGATAATCATGAAAATTTACCTTAAAGAGACACAAACCTCATTTCTTTTAAGATAAATTTAGAATTTTTGAATTGTGTATAATTTTATCAGACTGAAAAATTGTTTACCTTGAGAGAAGTAGGAAATAATTAAAAATGTAAAAGGGTTTTTCAATATTAATTTTAATGATCTAAATTAAATGACTCTAGCATTTGAGGCTAAAAATAAACCAAATGGTAATGAGTACCATGCTTCATTAAAGTGAATAAATCTTAATGGAACTAAAGAAGTATAAAAAGCAAGATCTTTTTATTCAGTGTGCCAATCAATAACTACCTCATACTCAATGATGACATGTGTATTTTGTAGGAAAATTTAGAAAAAATAGATTGATAATTTTTGGAAAGCAAGATAAGGAAAACTGAGAAATAGGAATTTCTCCTCATATATTTAGTAAATATATGAGGAGTAAAAAAATGATTTTTTAAATTTGTTAATATGAAAAACAAAGTATGAGAATTGTAACAAAATCCTACTGCTATATTTAAGTTTTAAAAAAGTTTTCATGAGTTTCAGAAACAAGATCCATTCTAAGTCATTTTTTTAATAATAAGGCGATTACAAATATATCACTTCAAATAAATGAATGAACAGATAAAATTAACATTTTAAGCTGCCCCTAGAAGACCATTATTTAATTTATTCAGATATTAAATCACAATTTAATCAATGGTGTAATAGTTCAGATATGATTTTAACAGCTAAATGGAATGATTAATTTTTGCCTCTTCAAGTATATATTTTGTCATACATAGAAGTATCTCTTTATTCTCCCCAAAAATTCCAATATTATACAGAACTGATAAGTTTAAATAATAACAGTTTATTAATTTATTAATGATTATTTGTCAGCTAAGCACTGCTCTGGGCACTAGGAATAAAACAGTAAATGAGACTAAATCTCCTGCTTCATGAAACTTATAGTTCAGTTTCCATTATTAATTTCTACTTGCCCTTTACACTACTAAGATGCCCTTTTTAGCTATTTTTATTTTTAAATTGAGCCTACCAAAAAAAAATTGTGAAGTGGGAAGAAATAATTATTTTAAGGGTAAGGTTAGTTAAAAATTACTATTTATAAACTGTTTCAATCTATGCAAATTAATGTAGTCATTTTTCCTCTTTCACAATTACGAAAATTATTTCTTTGGAGGAAGTGATTAGAATTACTTGCTTAATATTTTATTTTGGTAAAACTTCATTTTGCCATAATTTCATTCTATCATAAGAGGAAATGATTTTACACTCAAGAAGCATGAGCCACATAGACAACTCAAATATAAAGTGAATAGGAAAATGAAAATGTACCCAAAGCTCAGGTGTAAATTACACATGATATGGTTAATTTCATGTTTTGGGTTTCTATCTTGTAATAAAAAAAATACATAGGATCATCTTACTCTTTCAAAAACTATAGGTCTTTCAATTAAATGAAAAGAGATTCTCATAATCAACGTACTTATTAATAACACCTGTCAGTCTCAACATTTTAAGGAAAAATAGCAATGAAGATATAACACATGCATATTAGGAGTACTATTTTAGCTGTGGGAACCTGTAATTTCTGTGAAACTATTAAAGTGTGCATCTATTCTCTTACCTCCAATAAGGAGAAACATGAGCACTATCTGAAACCATTTTACTATATTTTTTTAATAAAGCATGCTTTTTACCCATAATTCACTGAGATAGGTAGACAATGAAAACGAAAAGAGATACATGGGAATTTACAGCTTAAACACTGTGGCAAGTTTTCCACTTTCCTACATCAGTAAAAGAGTTACTCATTTGCGTGAGTCTAGGCCTACTGTTGGTCTGTGAATTCATTGCCGCATTCAGGAGTAGGTGCTACCATTAAGAAAAGAAGCCCTCTAAGCTGGCCTCTTGCAAAAAAAGAAAAGAAAAATTAAAGATACTCTGATTTCCAGTTACTTACGTTGTGGGTCCTTCGTAAGTCCTCCTTTTTCACTCTTTATCTACTCTCCCTTTTAGTTCTATGACACCATCAAGTAATTCACATGCTTTCAGTCCCTTCCTCACATTTCCACCCCCTGGCTCCCTAAATCCCATACATCAAAAAATATGTAGTAAGCCTTTCATTTTCTATGAATCTTTAAAATGACTGGCATGTTAATATCTTAAACATTTAGGAGGAAGAGTCCTACAGAGCTTTCCAACAGGCTATGATTTATCTGTGTTGTCTGGAATCCGCACAAAGTATCTCTTCTTCCCCAAAATTACTGCATCAGGTAAAAGTAGTGTTTTAACTTTCAAATGATCTGCAGATCCTTAGAAGTGAAACTGAGCTATCTGAAGCTACAGTCTTGGTTGTGGATCCCAGAGAGTAACAAAAAGGGGGGAGGGGATTAAAAAGAAGTAGAATGGATTCTAATTTGTGCCTTGAACAATTGTGCGGAAGACTTTTGTCTTCCCAGTTTTCATTTATCTTGAGTTCTTTTTTTAAAACATCAATGTAATGAGAGTATATTTGCACATGTAGAAGGCCCTGTCTGCTTAAAGTGCTTTCAGAAAAAAGGATACTATAATTATCCTGATGTCTCTCCCTCTCCCACACACACCTTTTAATTAATCCTATATATTTGGGTACATAAAATTTCAAAAGTATGAAATTTGCATTTCAATAAAATATCTTAAATTGTCCTAATACTGAGCCAATGAAAAAAATTTAAATCATCAAATATATTATTATAATAGGAAACTTCCCATGAGAGAAGGTGATAATAAAGATGAGAACAATTAGGATTAATTGAATTATTGAGCAATGAGAGCAGACACAGGACTACCTGAGCAAAATACAAGAGTGGCAATCTTCCCTTCTGAGAAGCTCTGGCATCCAGAAACACAAGACTGAGCTAAAAGCATACAAACTCACAAACTTTTTAAGAGGAAAAGGAGATACCGTTTTGATAGATTCAAGTGATTTCTGAAGATCACCACGATAATCTAAATATCTTTGAAAATTACCTTGGTCTCATGGGTACAGTATCTCAGAGCAAGTATGCAACACTAAGTGAAATATCTAAAGAATGGAAAAACAAATATCACATGTACTTGCTATTAAATTGGAAATAACTGATGAGCACACGTGCACAGAGGGAAGTAAAACTCAGTGGAAATCAAGCAGTGGGGAGGGAGGAGGAGGGCATGGGCGAAAACCTACCTAACAGGTACAATAAGCAACGATATCTAGGTGATGGGCACACTTATAGCCCTGACTCAAGCTTCACAAAAGCAGTCCATGTAACCCAAAACATTTATACCCCCGTAATATTTTGAAATAAAAAATATATATGTATATATAATGAAATATTACACAATCATAAACAAAAATGAAATGTTGATATATGCTATGACATGGATGGACCCTGAAAACATAATGCTTAGTTAAATAAGCCAGAAGGATAGATACTGTATGATTCCACTTCTATGAAGTACCTAGAGTAGGCAAAATCATAGAAACAGAAAACAGATGTTAGCAGAGGCTACAAGGAGAAGGGAGGAAGAAATTGTCATTTAATAGGTACAAGATTATGTTTGGGATGAAAAAACGTTTTGAGTATAATAGTAGTGATAGGTACACAGCATTGGGAATATATTTAATTTACTGAATGATATACTTACAAATGTTTAAAATGGTAAAAATTCTTATGTATATTTTACCAAAATAAAAAAAAATTAAACAAAAAAAAATGATATCCAAGCAAACCCAAGACAGTATTTCCTCAGGTTATTGATATCCACATTACTCATACAAATCATTGCATGGGTTTCCATGAAACAAAATGTTGCTATGGGATGGAAATTTTTAAAAACCCACTTGATACTAGTTTGCAGAGATAAGTTATGAAATGCTATACATTTACACATAGATAACTAAAGTTTATGGTATATGTAAAAGAAAAAGGATGTGTCCTTATATATCACAAAGTACATTTATTACTTTCAGTATAAACACTGTATTCAAAAAGATGAGGACAAATATCTAAATACCAAGAAATATGTGGACTAGGAATAAATACCATGAGCACAGGTACTTAATGATTTACTGGACACATTCTTGTTTACCTTGTGAACGTAACATAATCAGAACTAGTAAGCAAGAAAATTTGAATTCTAAAAGTCTTCTTACAGTAAGAAAAAAATTGAGAATGTTGAAACAAAAATCACGAAAATGATGAATGCTAAACCATTTGCCCTCACAGACATGTGCACTACTTATAATTTACCTAAATCCTGATATTTGGATTGTACAGAATAAGGACAAATTGATGCAGCATATAAATAAATGATAGCTAACAGTATTTGGTATTTTTTATTTTAGACATGTTAGATTTTATAGAATGCTCTTATGTTTTAGTCTGAAGGAAAAAATACATTTTAGGAAATAAAAATTTATAGCTAAACAGAATTAAAAATAATTTTACTAATAGAAACGTGAAATATGGAGTTAAAGAGATGTAGGTAAAAATAAAGAATTAAGTAAATTATTTAAAAAGGCATAGTCAAAAGAAAATGAGAATAATCCAATGAAAAAGGAGAAGAAATCATTAATAGCAAATGCCTATGTACCATTCACTATTATGTCCCAGAGTTACAGGTTTATTTATGTATTTATATGGGTGTGTATATTTTTCTATTACTAATAGCAGACCTATTATTCTCATTTTGCAGGTAAGGAAATTGAAATATAGAGATATTCACTAAATACCTGTTCACTGGTGTAGACCTGGGATAGAACCCAGGAAGCTGGCTCCTGAGTACGTGGTTTTATGCTCATAATATGCTGACCCTCAAGTAATACTGTTAAAGACTATTTATAAAAGAAAATTTAACAAAACAAGGAAATAGAAAAATATTTAAAGATCAAATGTGACTTTGGGATTTATTATTAAAACAAGAAAAAATAGTTAATATCATGCACCATAAAGCAATGTTAAAGTTGTGTCAATGTCAAAGAAAGGGCAGACAATTTTGTCCTTTCCCTTTGAAATCCAATTTATGATGTCCAATGTTGTAAATATTCAGCAGTAGCTATGATCTATAAATATTTAATTCAAATGAAGTCATAAGTATAACTCAGACTAAATGCTAATTAAAAAATATAAAGAAGATTGGTAGTTACTTTTCCCCAAAAAACTTCCAGATGGTGTTTAATAGGTATACGTGACTATATTTAAGAATGGAGTAATTTAAATAATAATTCAAAAGCAATTCGTCAGTTATAGGAAGCAGCATTGGTAAAGATTCTATGATTTTATCATAGTCCTATTACTAAATAGTTCTCCTTGTTTAATTATCCACTTTACTACCAACCTTCTTGCCTCTGGTTTAATATGAATAATTCCAAAGTATTTTGTGGCCTTGAGAAAACTTAAGTAACATATAAACCACAGAGAGTTTTAAGGAAGCTAGACTTAACTGCAAGCAACCTAAGAGGATTCTAAGTCATCGCCTTAATTCTCTACTGATGTTACATAATAATCCCAAAGATAGCAAATTATCTCACAAAAAAACTTAAGTGGAACACAGAGGAATACATATAGTCAGTTAAATAAACATCCCAAAGCAATTATTAGCTGATGCCAATAAGGTGCCCACACATGTTGTGCATAATTGGGATGAGAGAAATCAAGTGTAATTGGTTTAGTTATTGGTTATCCCTTGTTTTATTAGTTGTTAAGAAGTATGTATGTATATATATAAATGTATGTATGTATATATTTTATAGATTTCTGAATTTTTAATACCAATTTCATCTCTAGCTGAGCTTCTTGAAACATAAACATATAAAATCAATTAACTAAAATTAATGATGGCATATATGTAAACTCTAACTTATATCTACCCAATTGATTATGTATTCTTTGAATTTTATATATAATATATATGCATATATATAATGTTGCTTTTTTTTAGAAAAAGAGCTTTTTTATTTCATTAGTTAAAATAAAGGGGTGACTTTGGTTTTCTGAGTCTTCTATCTCAGCCATAACTGAAATTATGCAAATTGAAAAAATAACAGATTGAAAATTTATAAATGCTTTGATAGAATGAGTATCCTGTCTTGTGACTCAGAAAATGGTGCCCTACAGTGTCAGAGTGAAAAGTGAAAAGAGCCTTAGGAATCAACTAATATGATGACTTCATTGTACAAATCTTGGAATTAAATCTAGAAAAGTCAAATGATTCAATGAAGTGTCAAAATCAATTTTTTATTAGAATTGTAACTGAATACTATGTCCACTCAGTAACATTCCACAACTCTTTAAAGCATTCCAGTTTCCTAAGTTAGGGTCCTACAATGGTAGAGTTCTAACAGATGTTAATATTAATAGTTATTCTGAAAAAAAATGTAAACAAAATCTCATCAGTAAGAATATGTCCAACTATACTATACTATACTAGTATAACTATACTAAACTGCGGACAGATTATAAATAAGCCAAAGAGATAATTCAGTAACCTAGGGCTATGAACTGTTACTGATATAAGCTGAAGAGATAAAAGGAGGGGACTCTATCCTGAACATGGAAGAAAAGAGTCATGTATGGAAGACCACGTTGAGAGGAGATGGGATGTTCATTCGGGGACAAAACCAGATGAGGTAACCAATTAGAGTTGGAACTGAGAGAACTAATACCTGAAGCTTTTCCTTTCCCCTTATTAGAATTCAGTCAAAAACCCATAGGAAAGTTAGTGGCTGGGAAACCTGTTGCTACAACTCATATAGGTCAGCCTCTGATCGCAGAGATCAGAGTAGAGAAGTATAGATGGGAAATCTAGGTAAGAAAAACAGAAGATATATAGCAATATAGCCATATAAGTTTTGAAAACAGTTTAAAAAAATTAAAAGATTAGTTCTTAGAACCTCTTTACTGAGAATCTTGAAATCTTGACTGAGAATCTTTACTAAGAATCCCTAAGATCAGAATAAAACAGAGTGTTCAAAATCAATTTGGATCCAAAAATTTTTTTCAAGAGATGAATATTTACATCTTACATGTAAAATAACATCTCACTTTCCATAAAAATTTGAGATGTTATCAGTAAAATTCTCTATAATTCAAATGTAGTAATTTCTAGAAAGTTTCTGGCATTTTGGAGGCATTTAATCTACTTCCAAAATTCTTGCTCCAAAAGAACCAAGTTAATATGATGTTGGTGATTTGCTCTTGGTTCTAAAAAAGGGCAAAAATGTAACAAATCTAACAGCAGGTATGAGGCAAAGTTCTACCTGTCTTTTTTCATTGCTCCAAAACTCTTCATCAATCCTCCAAAAAAGAAAAAAAAAAGTCTACAGTTATGTAGTGTGTGTCTACCCCAAATATTATATTGAAACCTAATCAGTAAGGGGATGGTTTGAGTCAGGACCTTTGTGGAGATGGTTAGGTCATGAAGGCAGAACCTCATGAGTGGAATAGTGTCCTTATAAAAAAGCAGTCTTGTCCCTTGAACCATGAGGGCACACAGCTAGAAAGCACCACAAAGAAATGCGTGCTCATCAGACACTGAATCTGCCAGTGCCTTGATCTTGGACTTCCCAGCCTTCATTAAGTATAAGAAATAAATTTCTGTGATTTATAAGCTAACCAGTCTATGACATTTTGCTAAGTAGTCCAATCTGACTAAGACATGTAGTTACTCAAATACTGAATTTTTCAAAATTTCTTATGCTATACATTAAGTGATATAGTATCACTTGAGGAGAGACTGAAAGATGTTTACACTAAATCCTAAAACAATCACTAAAATAGCAAAACCAAAAAAGTTAACAAGACAACAAAGGAAATAAAATTTAATCATAAAAAAATCTCCCAAAAGGGAGAAAAAGTGGAAAAAAGGAACAAAGAACAGATTAAAGAAAAAAACACACACACACAAAAAAACAAAACAAAAAACCCAGCAAGTTAACAGAATAAAATCTAACTATATCAATAGACATATTAAATTACTGTGGTATAAACACTCCAATTAAAAGAGATTTTTAGACTGGATAAAATTACAAGTTATAATATGATATATAAGTATATGTAACACTTTACAAAGATACAAATAGTTTTAAAATAAAGTGATAGAAAAAGGTAGACCATGCTAACACGAGTTAAAACCAAACTTTAGTAGCTAATGTCAGAGAAAGATTCACCAACTCATCACGAGTACATAATATTGCCAAAAGTTTATTCCCTTAATAATTGAGCTTCAAAATGTATAAAGAAAAAAATTGATAGAACTTCAAGAAAAAACAAACAGGGCACCATTATAGCCAGATATCCCAATATACCTTTTTCAACAATTAATAAAAAATGTATTAAGAGACAGAGAATCAGTAAAATTGTAGAAAAGTTTAAAAACATTTGATCAACTTGACATAATTAATGCTTATTTGACCACTCTACCCAACAGCAGCAGAACGTACATTCTTTTTAACTATACCTAGAAGATTTAGTAAGATAGATTATATCCCGAGCCATAAAATACATTTTAAGATGTTTAAAAGGAGTCAAGTCTTACAAAGATTGTTCTCCACCCATAATGAAATTAAAGAGATTGATTACTAAAAGATATCTGAAAAATCTTTGATGTTTGGAAATTAAATAAATTAGTTTTAAATAACCTGTGGGTCACAGAATAAATAGAAAGAAAATTAATATTTTGAACCGAATGGTGAGAAAAACACAGAATATGAAAATATGTCATTTGTCACTGAAGCAGTACATGGAAGGAGTTTATAGCACTAAAAGCTTATATGAGAATAAAGTCCTCAAATAAACAACTTTGACTTAAGAAACAGGAAAAAGATCAGTAAAATAAATTCAAAGCAAAGAGGAATCAATAAAATAATTAGAAGTGGAAATCCATAAAATGGAAAATGAAAAGCATAGAAATTAAATGAAACTAAAAATGATTTCTTTGATTAAATCAAAATTGATAAAGTTCTAGCCAGACTTATCAGGAAAGGAAGAAAGAAGAAACAAATCAATATCAGGAAGGCAATAGGTGATATCAGTACACATTCTACAGATGTTTACAGGATAATATGGAAATATTCTGAATGACTCCATGGCTTTAAATTTGTTGACTTTGATGAAATGCAAACGTTCTTGGAAGATACAAACTATGAAAGTTCACTCAAGAATAAATAGTTATCATGGATAGTTTTATAGCTATTAAAGAAATTAAATCTATAGTTAAAAACCTACCAAGAAAGAAAATTCCAGGCCAGATGACTGTGTGGATGAGTTCTACTAAACATTTAAGAAAGCAATAATACCAATTCCACACAATCTCTTCCAGAAAATTGAAAAGCAGAGAACACTCCACAACTCATTCTATGAAGGCAAAAATGCACTGATACCAAAATCAGACAAAGATGTTACATACAAGACAATGAAACATACCAACTTATATTCTTCATTAATATAGATGTAAAAATTTTAAATAAAACTTTAGCAAATTGAATATAACAATATAAAAAGAATAAGACATGTCAAATGTAGTTTATCATAGGAATGCAAACTTGGTTTAAAATTCAAAAATCAGTCAATGTAATTAGCCATATTAACAATGGAAACAAAAGTATGATCATCTCAATATACTCAGAAATCAAAACTTAGGCAAAATCCAGCACCATTTCTGATAAAAAATACATCAAAAAGGGAAAATCCTCAACCTGATGAAGAAATTCTGTAAGTATCTTATAGCTAACATTATACTTAATGATGATAAAGTATATGTTTTATTCGTAAATTTGGAAAGAAGGTAGTATGTCTGCTAGCATCACATCTATTCAACAAGAGGTTTTAGTCAGAATACATAGGCAAAAAAAAGATGAAAACAGTATTCAGACTGGAAAAGAAAAAGTGAAACTCTTTTTTCAGATGATATGAAAATCTATGTAGAAAATGCAATGAATCTACAAAAAACCCTCCTAGAATATTACACAAGTTTAGCAATATTGCAAGATACAAGATCAATATATTAAAATAAACTATATTTGTATATATCACTAATAATTAATCAGAAAATGAAATTTAAAAACACCCTTTACAATAAAATTTGAAATACAAAAAGATATGCAAGATCTGCAAATCAAAAACTATAAAACAATAATGAAAGAAATTAGTGAAGACTTAATAAAAGGAGAGATACAGAGGAGGTATACATGGAGAGATGTTTATGGACTACTAATTTAAAATATCAGTTTTCCCTAAATTGATGTCTATATTCAATGCAAATTGAAAGGTGTTTTCAGAGATTTACAAACTGATTTTAAAATTCATATGGTATTACAAAGGTCCCAGAATAGCCAAAAGAAATTTGTACAAGAAGAACAAGAATGCATTGATTTCTACTTGTAAAACAAAATCAAGGTTCCTACCTGACTTCAAGACTTATAAAACTGTAGTAATGAAGACAGGTGGTAATGGCTCAAAGAGAGGAAAAACAAATCAACAGAGCTTAGTATAGAGTCCAGTAAGAGAGAAACATATATGGAGAACTGATTTATGACAAAGACGCAAATACAATTCAGTATAGAAAGAATAGTCTTTTCAACAAATAATGGTAAAATAATCAGATGCCTATAGGCAAAAAGTGTAATCCATTCTTTGTGTAATATATAAAAATTATCTTAAAATTAATCATAGACATCAACATTTCAAGACGAAAAACTTAAAACTATGTAATTTATAGAAGAAAACTAGAAGAAAGGCTTTTTGACCTTGGGTTACACAAAAATTTCTTGGTCATGACTTCAAAAACACAATCCATGAAAGAATAAATTGTTTAATTGGATTTCATCAAAACTAAAAACCTCTACATTTTCAAAGGAACAGTTGAAAGAAAAGACAAGCTATAGACTGGAAGAACATATTTGCAAAGCATATATTTGATAACAGTATTTATTTCCTGAATTCGTAACTTTCAAAAATCAATTTTTAAAAAACACAATTAAAAATAATCAAAATATCTTAAAAACATCAACCAAAAAGATGTAAGAATAGCAAACAAACACAGAAAAGATGCTCAAGTTATCAGTCATTAGGAAAATGCAAATTAAAACTATGTCCACTACATATTTAGTAAAATGGCTAAAATGAGAAAGACTGACTATTCCAAGTATTGATGAGCATGTGGAACAACTAGAACTCTGACTAGTCTCGACAAATCTATTGGAATCACCATTTTGCATGTTTGGCAATTTTCCATTGAAAAATTTCTCTTTTCTATTTTCATTCCCCCACGTAATTGTGGTTTGTTTATCTCTTTAATTTTCAATGTTGAACTACCTGTGGAAAACCTGAAATAAATACCATTTGGTAATGTTGTATATTTCTTTTTATATAGTGTTCAGTTTGATTTGCTAATATTTGGTGGAGAGCTTTTGCATCTGTATTCATGGGAAATATCAGTCTGTAAGTTTTATTTCTTGTAATGTCTTTGTATGGTCTTCGTATTAGGGTAAATCTGACCTCATAGAATGAGTTAAGAAGTGTGCCTTTGCTTCAGTTTCTCTGCAAAATATTTTAGAAAATTTATATCATATCTTCCCTATTGTTTAGCAGAATTAACCAGTGACATTACCTGGACCTGGTGATTTTTATTTTAGAAGGTTATTAATTGCTGAATCAATTTCTTTAATGGATATTAAATCTATCCAAATTATTTTTCTTTGTGTTAGTTTTGGTAATTTGGGTTTTTTTTCGAGGAATTGGTACATATCACCTAGCTTATAAAGTTCGAGGGCATAGAGTTGTTCCTTTATTTCTTTAAATTCTTTTTTATACTCATGGGAACAATGGTGATGGCCCCTATTTCATTTCTAATATTACAAATTTGAGACTTCTGTACTTTTTTTTGGTTAGCCTTTGCTATGGACCAAATTGTGTCACCCAAATTTATATGTTAGAACAATCCCTCAGCATGTGACTGCATTTGAAGACAAAGCCTTTAAAGAGTTGATTATACAAAAATGAGGCCGTTATAGTTGGACTCTAATTTAGTATAATTGGTGTCCTTATAAGAAGAGGAAATTTGGACACACAAAGAGACCCCAGAGATGTGTACACAGAAAGGAGAAATTGCTTAAGGACATAGCATGAGGACAGCCATTTGTGAGCCAAGGACGAAGGCCTCAAGAAAAACCAAACTTGCCTAAACCTTGGTCTTGAACATCTAGCCTCCACAAACGTGAGAAAACAAATATCTATTTTTTTTTTATTTCAGCATATTATGGGGGTACAGATGTTTAGGTTACGTATGCCGCCCTTGCCCCCCTCCCCTGCTAAGTCCGAGTTTCAAATATGTCCATTCTTTGAGTGGTGCGCATTGCACTCTTTGTGTATGCATATACCCGTCCCCTCCTCTCTCCTCCCCCCTCCCCCCTGCCCAACATCCAATAGATGTTATTCTTATATGTGCACTTATGTGTTGATCAGTTAATACCAATTTGATGGTGAGTACATGTGGTGCTTGTTTTTCCATTCTTGGGATACCTCACTTAGTAGAATGTGTTCC
>CAUYSK010058097.1:0-17119 GCA_963575035.1 Avahi laniger
CCCTTTGTGCAGATAGGGGACCCAAGTCACTGGGAGGGTGAGGAACTTGCCAGGTAACCTCGCTAGTAGGTGGCGGCTGCAGGACTTGAATCCCAGCTGTGTAACCCCAGAGCTCATGGTCGTACCCATCAAAGAAGAGCAGAGGGGGGATTGCAAGAGGGGAGACAAGAACAGTGAGGAAGAGTCAAGAGAGAAAGGGTGCCTGCGGGAACCAGGCTGAGAAAGGCCAGCCAGTGGGGGCTTCTGGGAGAAGAGGGGCAAGTGCGCCCCAAGAGCCAGGACACAGTTCAGGGTGCCTCCCTCCCCTGGGGCTGGTCCCACGTGAGCATGATGGAAGCTGACAGGTTCAGGATTGAGTGGAAGGTTTCAGCTCTCTGAGTACCAGCTGGAAATTTGCCCGCAGCAAGGCCAGAGCACGATTTGTAAGTAGGGCCTGACCTCGGCTGCCACCCAGGCCTTGTTCCCTCCAAACTTCTCCACGGAGGCTGGCTGGGCCAGGGTCCCTGCTGAGACAGGTCAAAAGGCCTTAAAAGCAGGCCAGAAACAAGAGGGCTGATCAATTTTTTCTCAGTGAACTTAATGCCCTATGAAGAAAGTGTGTAATTATATGAACTTAGGTGTATGGGGAGAGACCTGTAGCTGTCCGTTTCTCTGTCTCTCTCACCACTATTACCTATGGGTGGTCTGGGGACATTTGCCAGTATGTGTCTCCACAGCTCATGGTTCTGGGGGAAGATGGGAGGTGCAGATACTTTCAAACATTTTTTTGCTCCATGGCCCATAGTAAGAAAAACCTTTGATATTGTCACATGATATACAAATACAAAATGGTGGCAGGAACTGTCATGTCCCATAGGCCAGGCCTGGGAGCTGGAGCTGCTGGTGGGCTCAGTGGAGGTGGTGGTGTTAGGAGATCAGTTGAAGGGAGCGGCGGTTGGGGCTCTCTCATTGAGTAAGCCAGACCAAGTGAATCTGAGCAGGTGCTTAAAATGGGAGCAGGGTGGGATAATTCTCCTCCCCTGTTTGTTAGTATGCAGTGATCAAGTTTTTCCCAAAGAGCTACAAGAACGATACTGTTGGGGGCTTCTGGGAAAGATGTTTCCTTCCTTATAAGTGAGAAGTATAGGGAAAAAAGAAGCCATTTTTGCTGATCTCTTTTTTGCAATCCATTTTTGGATACTGTTGTGTGATAATGTGATGCTTGGAATATGGCAGCCGTATTGTGACTAAGAGGGGGAAAGTAATATAGGGAGGATGGCAGAGGATTGGTGGAGCTAGGCCCCAAGGACATGGCTTAGTTGCTATATTTACTCTGGGACCACCTACCTCTTCTTCTTGTCTAGTAAGTAATAACTTTCCCTATAGCTTGAGTCATTGTTCCTTGCAGCGGAGGCAGTCTTAACTGGTTTAGAAGCATAAACTCCTGGGACGGATTCCTAGGCTTTAGAAAGTCCAGATTTTTTGAACTGGCTCCTAGGACCCCATGGATGATTCAAGCCCATGAGTTGTCTTGCCTCCTCTTTTGTGTGAAGGAAGCAGAAAATAAAAGGGGTTCTGGTTAGTGTGGGGGGCCTCGTAGGCTTGGCTCAGGATGTCTAGTCCTTGGTGTGTTTCGTTCTATATGATTTCTTTGCTTCTTTTCCCTTTTATAAGAAAAAAATTGTTTTGAAAATGAAACAAAATTCCCTATCAATTTAATCAAGAAATGTCCCGACCTAATGCATTGGAAAAGCCACATGTATAGAGCTGAATCCCCAAAGCCCATGGTGGGGAGGGAATGAGGAAAAGGACCTCAAAATCAGTAACACTGACTGTGTCCCTGTATATGCTGGACATAAAAAACAAGTGTATTTCTAGACTCTCAATTTGGTAATCTATATATTTATCCTTATGCCAGTGCCATACTGTCTTGATTTCTGTAGCTTTGAAATAACTTTTGAAATTGGAAAAAGTTAAGTTCTCCAAATTTGTTATTTTTCAAGATTGTTTTGGCTATTCTGGATCCCTTGAATTTCCATATAAATTTTAGGATCAGCTTGTCAATTTCTGTAAAAAAATGTGGCTGGGATTTTAATAGGGCTTATACTGAATCTGTAGATCAATTTTGGAAGTATTGCCATCTTCACTGTCTTAAGTCTTCTGATCCATGAACATGGGATGTCTTTCCATTTATAAAGTCTTCTTTAATTGATTTCAACAACATTTTGTAAATTTTAGAATATAAGTTTTGCTCTTCTCTTTTTAAAGTTCATTTCTAAGTATTTTTCTTTTTGATGCTATTGTAAATGGAATTTTCTTAATTTTATTTTTAGATTATTAATTGCAAGTATATAAAAATACAATTGATTTTTGTATATCGACCTGGTATCCTGAAATCTTGCTGAACTCATTTATTTCTCCTGGATAATTCTTAATAGAAAAACGTTTTTTCCCCCTCCTTTATTCTACTTGGGTTTTTTGTGACAGAAGTAGAATCTGAAACCATGCCTCCATGGGATATTGAATAATTCTACTTGTTTTTGATCTCTAAATTTTCTGAGCCAAACTTGGCTCTACTGAAGATTTCTTTTTTAGGGTATTGTGTGTGTGTGTTGCTTCTAGGTCTGCTCTATATCACCTTTTTGCAAGGTATCCCAAATGAGCTTTAGTTCCAATGGCCAGAGTTTTCTGCCGTATTCAGTACTTTGCCAGGTACAGGCAGGAGAGTTAGGAATGAGAAATGTGAAACACTCCCTCTTGCCCTCAAAGTTCTACGACCAATTCTTGAAGTCAGTGGGAGGTGAGCCTTCTCCTTTGTATTTCGGTAGACTTACCTGTTGGATTCAGTTTTGTGAATATTGGGAGAAGCCCATGGCTGTCCTAAGATTTTGGCTGGACTAATAATGCTTGAACACCTGGAAAAGTAACTGGGACATAGTTGGGTCTCAAAAATGTTTTTTGAGTGTTGAATAAACAGTTTCTAGTCTGTGTCCCAGCATCAGCATTATTAGGGACTATAATCCCATTAGTGATTTTTAAAATGGGAGACAATTCTAGTTTAGCTTAGGCAGTGGGGCTCCCCACTGTAATAGATCCCACCTCAATAAGCTCATCTTTCCATTGAGTGAACAAATATTTATTGCTTTCTGAAAAGGTGCCAGGGACAGACCAGCCAATGAGTCTTGGTTCTCATGGAATTTAGAATTCAGAGGAGGAAACAGACATCAAATAAATAATTATAAATGGCCAAATTTTGGGCACTGATGTCTTCTGTTTTCCATGTGGTTTTTATGTGACTTTCCTTGACAAAACAGCACCAGTCATTTTGTCAGTTCCTTTCTTCTCCCTATTTCTTCCCTTGGCTTTCTGTTACATTTTCACCTCTGGCCACTCTCTCCCTCTGCCTCTCATCTTAGTACCAGGCATCAGTTTACTCTTCTTGCTGCAACAGTGGCTTCCCATATCCTCCTCCCTGAAGAGCTCCAGGCAAATGGCCAGCACCAAGCTCTTGTGAATCTTTGTCTGTAAATCACTCTCTTGCCCCCACTTCCACCCATCAATTCTGTTCCTTGTGTGGAACACCCTTTGGTCAGGATGGGCTCGGCAGACTACTTTTCTGAAAGAATATTCTTGGGAGGGATGCTGTGGAAAAGCATCTTTTTAGGCTTAATTCTTCCTGAGTGAATTGCATGTGACTGAGTTCCCACCCTAGGAGGGAAAACATTTCTTATGTTTATTTCAATCACTCTCACATCACTGTCTTTAAGGGCATTGGGTGGGCCAGATGCAGTGCCAGGAGCTGGAGATGTCTGTAGTGATCAGTCTCAATCCCTGTTCTTGTCCTTTAGAGGAGACAGGATTTACCTATCAAATGATAGGTAATGAGATATTATGGAATCATAGAATCTCAAGATTAGAAGGGAACTTATCATTTATTCTAATACTTTTCAAATGTCTTTGATCATGGCACACAGCAAAAAATATATTTTACATCATAATCTAATATGTATTAATATACATTATTCATACATACTTGTATACACACAACTATATGTCTGTCTATATCTATCATCTCTAACTATAATATATCTTACGAAAGTTTTACAAAGCAATACTTACCTGTAATATGTTATATTTTCTATTTCATTTGAAAATGTTGACCCACACTCATAAAATTAATTATATGACTCAATATTACATTTCACGTTGACTTTTGGAAAACACTGTTCTAATCCAACAGTCTACTTGGAGCTTGCACTCTCTCTAGTTATCAAGTAGTTGTTTAGTCCTTGCTTGGATGTCTTTGCTGATGGGGAATGCAGTGTCCACCTAGGAAGTACCATCTTTGTCAGCTTTGTCTGTCAAGAAGTTTTCCTTATAAGGATAAGTCTGGTCTTCCTCACAGATGAGTGATTCATTCTTGCAAGTAAAATCCTTTCAAGTATTTCAAAATTGCAGTTGCCCTGCCCATGTGGTGTCCTTCTCCTTTTCCTGGTGGAGGGCCCTGGGCTTGGCTGGGTTATTTGAGGATGAATAAGTATTAATATTTTGGTTCATGCAGCCCTGAGCCGGTTTACCAACATAGGCAGCCCAGCTGCCACCAGGTGGTTGGCCTATAAATCACTGGGCCTTATGCCCACCCCCAACTCAATAGAGCTGAAGCATCAACAGCATCCTGTGTCAGTGATGAAGCATCTGGCCCCTCCTCTTCTCTTTCCCTCCCTAGCTCTGAATAAGCCTCAGGAGCCCATTTAGGCTCTGATTCTTGCGTGCAGCTGCTGTATCATTTGAAGAAGTCCAGAGACTCTCTTGCCTCAAAAAAGCTTCTCTGGTGTCTATATTTTACCATTAGGGATTTTGTCTTTTAAGGCTGAGGTCCCCAACCCTTGGGCTGTGGACTGGTACCGGTCCGTGGCCTGTTAGGAACTGGGCCACACAGCAGGAGGTGAGGAGGGGGAAGCAAGCAGAAGCTTCATCTGTATTTACAGCTCGCTCCCCATCACTCGCATCACTGCCTGAGCTCGACCCCTCACCCCCCACCCTGGTCCGTGGAAAAATTGTCTTCCATGAAATCAATTTTTGTCCCTGGTGCCAAAAAGGTTGGGGACCACTGCTTTAGGGTAAACAGTGCCCTCTCCATGAGTTCTATTTTAAAATGGTGGTAGCTTGGGAGAGTCGCATATTTTCAAGCCCCTAAAATCTTAGCGTGAATGAACTTGTCAGATGCTTGCTCCCTGCCCTGCTGCCGCGCTTCTCAAGGTGCTCATCAATTCCAAAGAAACACTGGAGGTAGCACTGTGTAGTGTCCAGTTCCTGAGCCTGGCTGCACTTCCAGAGTCACCAGGGGAGGCTTTCACTTAACTAGAAAAACGTTAATTTGATAGCCATTGACACCCCACCGTCCATTCAAGATAAATGCCACTTAGACAATCTCATATTTAAAAATATACAAATCTCATATATAAAAGCATATAAATCTCGTATTTAAAAATATGTTTATGTGTATTATGATAACAAAAGAAATTCCTCCTCAGTGTATCCACTTCCATCTTGAAAGGTACAGACTTTTTGGGTCTCTCTCTAAACCTACAGAGGTAGAATCCTCTGGAATGCAGACCAGGAATCCTTTTTAAAAATCTTCTTCAGGTGATTCCAAATGTGCAGGAGGTATGGGCACTTGCGTAGTCGTGCTCTGATGTTTCTCAGTGATAGGTACCATATTTGATTCATTTCTGCATTCCCACAGCTCCCTGTCAAGGGCTTGATGCATAGCAAGTATACAGTAGGTGCTTAGTAAGTAATGTTTAAATTAAACTGAAAGAGGGAGTTGGGCAGACCTGGATTTGAGTCAAGATCTGCTACTTTACTGTGTACCTTGGGCAGGTGACTTCCTCTTTTTCTGGGAAATGGAGATGAGAATGCCCACGATAATGGGGTTATTTCAGAGCCAGGAGGATCGTCTCATCGCCTTCCACGCCTCCCGTTCCTCGGGTTGTCCAGGGAAGGAGAGGCAGTCCATTCGAGGACAGGGTCAGTCTCAGAGTTCTGTATCAGTTACTTAGGAAGCAACTCCAATCCCCTTTTGAGTACTGACCTCACCCTGCTAGCCTCAGGTCCGCCATGGTACCACACTGCCTTTGGGCTGCGCAGACGAAAAGCTGGGCACATTGGCGGGGCCGGATCAATCCCTTCTCTGTGTGCTTGTGGCTGGATTGATCGGATTCCTGCTTGACAGCTGCAAATAGGGGACCAGCTGAAGGGAATTTCCAGCTCGACCTGCCTCGGCTCCTGAGGACTGTGGGGAGGTGGTATCGGAGAAAGCCGAATGACCAATGGGGAGCTTGCAGAGGAGGGAGGAGGGTCTTGGCTGGGTGGCCAGCAGTGGCAGAGGGGCGTTCCTGGGGGTGGCCCACCATCTTGATTTGGAGGGGTGGGAGCTATGACCTCCTTCCCATGGTCTCACTGTGTCTTGATGGCACCTGCTTCCTCTGATCCTTTTCCATTCTAGTTTGAAAGATCAAGCTGTGAGTGTATTTTCATAACTATTTTGTTGAACGGGAAGACTTTGGAGTGCTTAGAGGGAGGGACTGCTCAGGCATCACTTTCCACGGGTCTCACACACATCCTCGCCCTGTGGCCTCCTCTGTTGGAAGGGATTGAGCTTTTCCTTGCCCCCGGGGCTTGTCTCACTTCAGGAACTTGGTTTCTGCCTGAGGTCTCTGGTGGGATCCTGGGCCTCTATTCTTGGCGTGGTGAGAGGTGAAAACCTGTAGAGCTCTGCTGTTCTGCATTGGATTAATTTGGGGCTCAGCTGCTCTAGGTTTTGAGGTTCCCTGAGTTTTAGTTTCTTTATCTGTAATATGGTATTACAATATCTACTTTACCACGGCATAGGGATTCAACGAGAAAACTAGGGAAAGCACCTAATATGCTCCCTGGAACATAGTAGTTGCTTAATAAATGGTAGCTATTGTTGCTGTTGTAATTTAAACATTTTTTATCCTCTAGTGTAAGACCAAGCCCCCATCCCATCCCCACACACATTTTAATGTATCTGAATCATGTTGTATCTTAAAATCAATATATACTTTTCAGGTAAAGTGGTTTGCTCTCCCCTCAGGAGCTGTTATTAAACCAATGATGATTTTTATAATGAAAGGTCTCTCAGACCTGAGAAAATGTGGTGTCATGAGTTCTGTTCCAGATTCTCAGCTGGGAATATAGTAATTCCAAAGTTGGCCAATAATCTCTGTTTAAAAAGTGGATGTTAAAGAGTATTAGCAGCTAATTGAGCAAAATTAAGACAGCATTGAAGAGAGGGGAGGGTTTGCAGAAAAGCAGGTAACTTTGCAAAGCATTTCATGGAAGGGAAAAATATTTGGGCCTTTCTCTGATCAGGTATCTCCAGGGCCAGGTCTCTCATTCCGTTCTGCTCTCCTGCTGCCTCTTATGTAGAGGAATCTCTCTCCTACGGGGCTATCTGCACTGGGAACACTATTGGAGTCTGCGGGATGAGGGTGTTTGCCCATTTGTGACTTAGGGTGTCTTGGATATCCCTGTACAGATCAGTCTACAAAATGCACTCAGTTTAAAAAACCCAACAATTTAGGGCCTAATTTAATGATCTGGAAGACAGCAGGAAATAGCAAACTGTGCTATGTACTTCCGGCCCATCCATTCGTATCCTTCCATTACTATCGTGTAAAGAATTGAGAGATGTCCTAAGTCTGTTTAGTTTTGAACATGTGTGTGCATGCATGTGTGCTGTGCAATTAGGGGACCTTACTGATGTCCCTGAGAAAATCTCCTACTGAAATCACTCTAGAGAATGAACACCTTGCTGCAGACACCCAGCAGCCAAAGGAATCTTCCAGCGCCACCTTGGTTTCCAGGTGCTGGGCCGGGAACAGAATCCTTCTGGGGCCCTGCCTTTCATTCCCACATTCTTGTCAGCATAGGAGGTGGATGACTGCTTTCGCCAGAGTGAGGCAGTGTGAGCCAAGGATAACGCTATTGCTGAAGCCACCACCATTGCTGCGACTAGTAGCTAACATTCGTTGAATGCTTACTGTGTGGCAGGGACTATGGTACACCTGTCAGTTGTGTTTCCCTGATTTGATTCTCACAACATTCTTATTGGAGAGATTCTCAATACCATTTTTCAAATAGGAAAGATAATCAGAGAAGACTTGCTTTATGGTTCCCAGGTATACCCGACTCTATACTGCAGAGTTCTTTGTTCTCTGCCAAAGTCACTGCCTTCTGGCAGCCCTGGGGAAGTGTGCTGAGAATGGGGGAGGATGCGCTGGGAGGGCTTTCTGGTCCTGAGCTGTGTTTGCCCGAGACCTGCTTATCCATGTAGCCCCTGCCTACTACCTCCCTTCTGGGCTGCTCATTGCACAGCTTGATGAGCACCGTTCCTGTCTTGCTCTACAGCAGGACGTGGGAAATTTCTGAAGGGGCCAGAAAATATTTTTGTCTTTGTGGACCATACTGTCTCTGTCACAACCACTTAATTCTGCAGACAGCCATAGACAATTCTTAAATGATGAATGGACATAGCTATGTTTCAATAAAACTTTATTTACGAAAACAGATGGCAGGTTGGATCTGGCCCACAGGCTGTAGATTCCTGACCTCTGGTTTTTGTCCCTTGAGGTGGTGACATTCAGAGAGACAATTTCCTGGAGGCATGCAACAGGGAGCCCTGCTTTTTGTTGGTTAGCTGGGTGGAATGACACTCCTGTGTGTGTGTGTGTGTGTGTGTGTGTGTATGTGTGTGTGTATACCCATATGAATGAATCATGCTTTTTATTGAAACCATCTCAGTTTAATAATCCTTACAACAAAATCCAACATTTCAGCATGGCAGGACAGGTTTTCAGGTAGACAAGGGTAGTATGACTGCAGGGCCTGCTCTCGTCTCCCTGAGTTTCAGTTGTCTTTGGGAGAGGGGTCCTCACCTTGACAACCGTGCTCACTGAAACAGTGATTCCAGGGAGGTGCTATTCCCCTGCTTAAAGATGGGGCCCCACTGCAGGGCAAAGCTCTTTCCTTAGTCCTTTTCAGTGCAGCCAAAAGATGTAGAAATTCGAGATATGTGAGAGCATTGAGGGGAAACAGAAGGGAAAAATGCATGTAATAAAAGACATAGATATGTCCAGTTTACCACATGTGGATTTCTGACCCTACTGCAGCCAGCTTGTCTCCACTGGTCTCAGGATCTCTCCCTTTCCACATGCCCTTCTCATACCTTCTAATGAAGTCCTGCTTCAGGCCTGAGGACCTCCTCTGTCCCTAGGTAATCAGTGGCATGCGGAGTTTGTCATCATGAATGACCTACATGGAGGGCCTCATTTTCAACATGCAAAGAGAGCCCAGGGCCATGACATGCTCATTAGCTTTAAATAAATAAAAAAGCTTATACATAGTACAAGGGAAATAAAGATAGAAAGAAAACGAAGATCCGGTGTAGTCCTTGCATCCAGGGACAACCACCACACATTTTGATGGTCATTCCCCATGCCTTTCTCCGTAACAGGCTTGGGGCCTTTCTTGGACAGTAACTACAAACCCATGCAACAGTAATGACAACACAGCAACAGAAGGGTCACTTTGTGACAGCAGAATAAGCACTGTTGATAAGAGGGTAGGAGGGGAGAGAAACTCAAGGGGTGTGCAAGGTGCGGAGCAGATGGCTGTAGCTTCCATTACTTTCTGGGTGTCCTGGCCTGGGTGCTCAGCTGGCAGCAGCTGGTGGGAGCAGAGGGATGGGCGTGCATGGCTGTCTGAGGTGTCCTTGCTCTCCCTAGCCTTGGAAGGGAGGTGGCAACTCTCCTGCAAATGGACATGGGGTGGGGGTGGGATCTGGTGTCTCCTTCTCATTCTCTGCAGCTGTCCATCCACCCTGGTCAATGATGCTTGTCCATCACCACTGAATCCAAGTCCAGCCATGTGCAAGGGGAACATCTGCTCCCACGCCACGGGGCCCTGCAGTCCTGGAGCCAGAGTGACTGCAGAAGCCAAATACGGGGCCACTGGTTGTGTGTGTGTGTGTTTGTGGGTGACGGGCAGCATGGTGCAGAGTGGAGGACAGGGTTTGGTGTCATTGGAGGCACTGCCTGTTACCCCCTGGGCAGCTGGCACAGCCAACCCATGGGACATTAGGGCTGCTGGGTCCTGGGGCAGGGTCTGAGCAGAGGGAGGTGGGCAGTGACTCCTTAAGCTCAGCGGGCTAGGGGTGGAGAATGGAGCATAGAATGTGCCTTTCTCCTGGTCTCCACATGGCTTGGCATCGTCAGTGTGGCAGGGTGGGTTTCTCCTGCTACGCTATTGTGAGGGCTTTCTGGATGCAGTGCCAGTGCCTGGGAGCCCAGCTGTTCACAGCGGGACCTACTTCCATCTCTCTCATTAGCTCCTCCAGAGCTGCATGGATAGCACTGGGGCTAGGAACCTCTGCTCTGGAGTCAGGCAGAAGTGGGCTCACATACAAGCTCCTTTGTGTACTGGCTGTGTGACCTTGAGCAAGAGATGAAACCTTTCTGCACCTGTCTGTGCCTGACAATGGGGATAACAATGTCTGTCTTTGGAGGCGTAGGAAGGATTAGTTGAGTTGATGTACATGAATCACCCGGCCAGGTCTGTAGCCGCGAGCGGGTGTTGATTGCTTGCCTTCTCTCCTGGTTTTGTTCACAGCTGTAGACTCGGTATCCATCTGTCCTTCAGCAAAGGATCAAGGTCGGTGCTGTTAAGCTCCCTGTTTGATCTGGCAATCTGGCCATGGCCATTCACTGTTCACCCCGGCAGCCTGTTTCCCAGGCCTCCTGGTGGGAGGGTGCTAATGTGTCACATGGACGACGATGGCCTGTGCCCTGGCTCTTGGCTCTGCCTGCTTGCCTGGAACCCCACCCCTGTGAGGTCCCTCCGTCCCTGATGTCCTCTGGGAGTACCTGATACCTCTGGCTGTGGGGTCTTGAGTGATCGTGTCAGAGCTGCTCAGCACCCTCCGGCTCTGCCGCTGTTGCTCTGGGTTCCCCAGAGCCAGCGGGGCTCTTCCCTTGGCCAGACTCCCCCACTGTTTCCCTGGGGGCACTGCCAGCCATCCTGTCATTGCTCACCAGGCCTGTCTGCCCTGTCTCTGAAGCTTTGAGCCACCAGGGCTGCCGCCTGCATCTGTGGTGAAGCACGGATGGGTGGATGGTGAGGGTGAGGGAAGAGAATTCTCTCTCATGTATTTTTGGGGTCACACTCTGATGGGAGGTGGTGTCCTAAAGCATTTCTGCATCTGCCTTGTTCTCGTAGATTTTCCCTTGAGATGTACAGCTTGCCCCACCTCCAGACTCAGACCTGCTCCCCATGGGCAATGGCTGGGAAGAGGCCTGAGAGCTTACCCAGGTTCATTTACTAGGTTCATCCTCCTTCCCAACCCTGGGCTTCCTAGGATGGTGAGATCTTCCAGGAAGATCCTCAGACCTGTCACAGAGAGGCTCTGGTAGGCCTGTCCCGCTGGGCTTTCTGCCAAGCCCAAATGCCCAAGCTCTGATGGGGAGGCCTCCTGCCCATGTGATCATTCACCATGTGCTTAGAGACCATCACGGATCACCTGGCCTTCTCTTTTCCAAAATAAATAACCCTGTTTCCTACAACCATCCACTTCATAACTGCTTTTGCACTTTGCAGTGCTCTTCTGATCCTGTCAAGTCCCACTGTTTGGTTTTGGTGAGCTCGTGGCGATGCTGACACTGCTTGTCTGCGAACCAGACTTTGAACATCAAGGACCTAGCCCTTCGGCTGGTATTCTGGTTTAGCTATTTATGGGATGGGCAGGCTTGGGAAAGTTTAGTAACTCCTGAAAGCCTTAGAAAAGAGATACCAATCAGCTTGACCAATTGGGCCTGAAGTTTTCACACAGGGCCAAGAAGCAGGTGAGGCCTGGTTGGCTCAGTTCCTTGTACTCGGCTCATTGACAGAGTGAGCTGGGGGTTACAGACATCCCCCCAAGGCCAAAGCCGCTTTTATGTATTTCTTGAATTTCCCAGGTTACAGCCAAGGACTAGTTTACTGGGGTGACAGAACCTGATCTGTGGCTGTTATTTTCCCTCTTGCTCTGCATTCCCCAGAGAAACCCTCATGATATGACGAGATGTCATTCTTTAGAGACTGGCCCTCTTGGAAATTCTATGAGCTGACAAGTATCCTTTAATAAATTCCTTTACTTCTTAAATTCATCAGAGTGGATGCTGTTGTTTGCAGTTAAGAACACTAACTGAGACGCGGGTGGGGCCAGGCAGGGATCAAAGTCACTGAAAATATTAGGAACGGTGGCCCCTCTCACCATCCATGCCGTACCAAGGAGCTGCGAGTTTCTAGTGCCTCTATGACTTATTTCCTTGTGTTGATTTTGTCTTGAAAATTTGATTGAAAGCTTCTCGAGGGCAGGATTTGGTCTTCATTCATATCTTTATTCATTTATTCAGTCAAAAAATATTTACCAAATGTTAGCTATGTGCCAGGTAAAAGCTATCTTAACCTGGAGTTCTGTCTGGCCACACTCACTGCTGGAATTGCCCCAAAAGTGCTGTTTCTGCAGGGCCTACCCCAAACTGTCTTGGGAGAGTTGGGAGTCCAGAACAAAAAGAAACAGTATACACTGTGTGATCAGTCTAAAGGGTTTACCAGGGGGACTTACAGAGTGCTGCAGAGGTCCTTGCAACAGACAGCAAGAGATGGGGATGTTCTCCCCAGGTATGTCTACCTGGGTTTATATAAGGGTTAAAGGAATTTGGCTCAGGGCCTGAGCTAGTTTCTTTCAGTGTTTTAGGCAAAAACCTAAACACCTTTATCATTGTCTGGGATTGTTCAAGGTCCCGGCTGAGGTTCAAGCCCGCAGGGGAAACATGTAGCTGGCCAAGTAACAGAGAGGTCAAGGCATTCTGTATTTCTCAATCAGGACAGAGAGAAAAGTGGGGGAAATTGGAGGACCCTCTATCTAGGTTTCCCGGAAAGCAGAACCTGAGACAACTGGCTTCCTGGGGAGTGGTCCAGGGCAGGTGTGAAGGGTAGGGCTGAGGGAGTACCAAAACAAAGATGTACTAGTGAGTTGGCCACAGTATGGATGACTGGGTGATAGGCCATGGGATATCTGAGAAGCTATATGCCACACATGCCAGGACCCCCTGTCCAAGGGGGTGAGGGAGAAGCATCCATCCATCCACTTCCATACATCGTGTATTCCTTTCCTGGGGCTGCCATAACAGATTACCATGAACTGGGTGGCTGAAAACAATAGACATTTGTTCTCTCACAGTTCTGGAGGCCAGAAGTCTGAAATCGAGGTGACAGCAGGGCCACGCTCCCTCTGAAGGCTCTAGGGAAGGATCCTTCCTTGCCTTCTCCCAGCTTCTGGTGGTTGCCGGCAACCCTGGGCATTCCTTAGCTTGCAGCTGCGTCACTCTAATTTCTGCCTCTGTCTGCCCATGGCCGTCTTGACTCTGTGTGTCTGCATGTTTCCAAATCCCTCTCTTCTTATAAGGACACTAGTCATTGGATTTAGGAACCATCCTAATCAAGTGTGACCTCATCCTGACTTGATGACATCTGCAAAGACCCTGCTTCTAAATAAGGTCACATTTGCAAATATGAGGGTTTGGATGTCAGCCTATCTTTTCCAGGGAGGCAGTTCAATCACAGCACAGTGGCTAGAGGTTTTCCCTGCCGTGCTAACGCCATCACAGTTTCAGGTGGCATACACGCAGGCACCAAGACAAGAGGCTTCCTGTTTGGCAGGAACAGACAAGCCTTGGGGTGGGAGGTGAGTTCTAGGCATGGACCTCAGGTGACTGGGCTGTCAGGTGGCACCGATGTGAATCTGTGAGCGAAGACACTGAATTGCTTGCTACAGCACTGGCTGGAATAAGAGATGAGGCCAAAAGGATCTGAAGTGGCGCCTAAGAGATGTCCAATATATATATATTGACAGTGATCATGACAGCAGCTGACATTGGGCACTTGCTGTGTGCCAGCCCCTGTGCTACATACATTAGATAAATTTCCTCATTTAATCATCACAACAAGCCCACGAAGCAGGTCTCCATCCTACTGAGGAAGAATCTGAGGTTTAAGATGTGCAGCTGACTTGGGGTCAAACCTCCCTTGCTGTGGAATGGAAGTTTCAGAAGGCCAGAGCCTTTGCTCCATTCCTCAGCACCAGGAACAAGTTCCGGTATAGAGTTGGTGCCGCATAAATGTTTGCTTCCTGTTTAAATGATGGAGCTGGAATTTGAATCCAGACAGTCCAATGCCAAGGCCCATGCGTTGAACCTAACTGAGGAATAAGTGATGATTGGAACAGAGAGAGGCTCTTCCTTTCATGAGCCATGCCCCCATTTGAGAGAATGGTCTAAATTAATAATTATAATTCTTCAGTCCTGGGTCAGTCCTAGCCCAGGTGGCAAGCATACAGTAGGTGCCGCATATACAATTTGATGGGCTCGTGCTGGGCTCGCATGCGCAGGATTTGTGCTTTCTGCCAGTCTGGCCTACCCTTAGCAATTACACCCTGGTCTCTTCCGTGAAGGCCAGACTTTCCTGCCAGGTACATTTCATGACACTAATAAACATTCACACCTACTTGGAGCACTTAGACAGAAAAAACGGAGCCTAAAAGCTGCACGAAGCAACGTGCTTCCCCTTCTGCAAGCCGAGGGAACATTAACTGAAACACATACGCTATGGAAACTGGCTGCATCATTATTGGAACTGGTGCACCCTCACTCTGACCAATCTATTTTTATTTGAAGCGCTCACATTGCACGAAACTGAGTATAATAACTACAGTCAATAGAGATGTATTTGTTTTTATTCAAACTCACATAAATGTGCTAACGCCAATAAAGCTTTTCCCCCCTCTGAATAGTAAGACATGTATGGAGGAGATGGAAATTTACACATCCATCAAATCAAGAGGGCCCATTTTTTTCGGAAACCATTTTTTGAATTGAAAGTAATTTATGGTGCAAACCGAAGACTGAGTTGGTGAGGTGGAGAGGAGAGGGAGAAAATGCTCCCATGGGGTTAATCTCATGCCCTTTAAAGAGCAGGGGAGTTGAGAATAGAGAGTAGGGGGCAGAGATGGGGTGTCTAAGTGAGGGTTGGACTTGGGGACCAAGAGGACATCTGGATCCTTATTCACTGTCCAAATGTGCTTCGGGAATTAAGCCATTAGGTGTGATGTCGGGGAAAGCCCTGGCTTTAGGAGATCTGGGTCTGCTATTATCTGACTATGTCACCTTGACCAGGTCTCGGGCTTCCTCAGCTGCCACTAGGACACCAGCATTGGCCTTGCTTGGTGGTTAAGAGTATAGGTTCTCTAGGGCCAGACTCTGTGGATTAAAATCCTTGCTCTACCACTCACAACTGTGTGACTTTGGGCAAGTGGCTTTACCTCTATGGACTTTGGTTTCCTTCTTGGTGTGTGAGGAGATGCTGATGGTACCTGGCTAACACCCTTATTTTGAGGTTTAGAGAAGTAAAGCATATAAAGGTCTTAGAACAGGATCTGGCACGTAACGAACACTTGATTATTAGTTCTCATCAGGAGAGCTCAAAAGGAAGTTAAAATATATTTAGTTCATGAAAATTGTGTCATAACAACAACAAAAAAGTATTTAGTCCAAAGCCTTTCATCTTACAGATGAGGAAACAGGCCCGGAGAGGCCTCGTTTTAGTAATAAATTGCCACGCCTTGCATGGTTTAAAGCAACACACATGAATTCTCCGACAAGTCTGGATGTCCGAAGTCTGAAATGAGTCTTACAGAGCTAAAATTAAGGTGTCAGCAGGGCTGGTCCCTTCCGAAAGCTCCAGGGGAGAATCTGTTCCTTGCCTCCTTCACCTTCCAGAGGTTGTCCACATTCCTTGGCTTGTGGCTGCACCTCTTCAATGTGCCCTTGTTGTACACTGCCTTCTTCTGCCTCTGGTTTGTTCCTCTAGACTCTCACAAGGACCCTTGTAATTACACCAGGCCCACCTGGAAAATCCAGGCAAATCTCCCATCTCTAGATTCTTAACTAATTCTTGTGTGCACATAAGGTACATACACACAGGCTCTGGGGATTAGGGTGTGAACCAATATTCAGCCTCTTGTAAGCCCTAAGGTAGACTGCTGGTTTAGTAGCATGGAGTGGCTTTGAGCAAGAGATTTCTGGACACAAATGCTTGTTGTGTCCTGGTGCTGCCTTGGCTCTTGTGATGACCCAGTGTCTGCCCTGGAGGCATCTGGCCGGAAGAGGAGGTGTCCTTGAATGTATGAGGCCTCCTGTCTCAGAGGAGTGGCTCTCCCGCTCGGGGAATTCCTAGCCTAGTGAGGTCTCTGGACTTGCGGAAGCTGCAGTTTGGAGCTTCCTGAGGGCATGTAGCCCAAGTGGCCTGCCAGCTGGGCTGAGCTGGGCAGGCTGGGTGCAAAGCCTGTCTGGCATGGAGCTGGGGACCTGCCACAATATACCAAGTGGGCGGAGGATGGGTGGTGGGGAGGAGGAGTTCACTCAGCCTGGGTCTGCTGGATCAAAGAGTGTGGGTGGAGGGCAAACAGGAACACAGGCGGGCTTGGGAAGATAACAGAAACTACTGAGTGCTTTAGAGCAGTGGCTTCCAAACCTTAGCAGTGGAGTCTTTGGCTTTTAAAGGATACCCATTAAGATGGCTATGATCAAAACCCCAGAAAATAACCGGTGTTGGGAATGAAATAGAGACATTGAACCCTGTGCACTGTAGGTGGGAGTGTAAAATGGTACAGCTACTATAGAGAGTATGAAGTTTCCTTAAAAAATTAAAATAGCATTACCATATGATCCAGCGTTTCCTCTTCTGAGTATATACCCCAAAAAGTAAAAGCAGGGACATGAATGATATTTGTACACCCATGGTCATAGCAGAATTTTTCACAATAACCAAAAGGTGGAAGCGATCCAACTGTTCATTGATGGATGAATGTATAAACAATACACACACACACACACACAATGGAATATGATTCAGCCTTAAAAAGGAAGGAAATTATGACACATGCTACAATATGGATGAACCTTGAAGACGTTTATGCTAAGTGAAGTAAGCCAGTCACAAAAAGACAAATAGTCTGTAA
>CAUYSK010058100.1:0-11371 GCA_963575035.1 Avahi laniger
TGCACAGCCAATGACCAAAGCCCCAGGCCGGGAAGTGTGCACATCACTCCCGTTCCCTGGAAAGACCATAGTCACATAGCAAAGGCGTCTGGGAGTTTAGTCCAGCTGGGAGAGGCCTTAATGCCCAAGAAATAGGGGAGATCAGACTTTAGTGGCAACTCACTTTCCTGAGAAACAAAGGAAATTCAAAAAGGACAATAATCACTGTATTTCTAATCTGTAAAATAAACTATTAAATTAAAATTTAATTTAATTTGATTCAAGTCTTTGAAAGGAAGGCTCTTTGGCACAAGACAATCTTTAATGTGCTCACTTTGCATAAGACCATAAAAATTTAAAATAAAAAGGTTATAAGTTTGAAAGAACAATAGAAACACACTGAAAATGTGATGCTTTACAAATTTTACAGCAAAAAATAATTAAACTGTGGACCAAGAGATACCCTCTGTGGCTAATTACTTTCCAGTTATGGTTATCAACAATCACCTTCGAATGAGTAGAGTCTAAATTCTGTGGCGTTCTATGCACATTCGGTATCATAAATATTCTTTCTTGGCACATTTAAAATGTCTAACCTTTGCCTTAGCTAACATAAGTGTGGCTCTGCCTTGAATAGCCCCAGCTAAGGGCTGAGGTTTGAGGTCACCTTAAAGATCTTTTAAATTATCTCTAGGTTCCTTTCCTTTCAGAGAGATTCTGGATGTAGAAGTAGAGTTTAAGGGTATATTGGCATTATTACTACTACTATTTAATAATAGTAACAAATGATTATTAACCAGAAGGACACGTCAGAATCAAAAAGGAAAAATGCAAAACACCTGCCTTTGTCCAACGCCCAGAGATGCTGGTTCAATAAGCTCTCTGCAGACACCAAGGCTGAATTTCTTATAAATTCATAAGCCTGACTGAGAATCATTATTATTGTGACTCCAAGAATAGAAAAGTGTAAAGAATTATTTTTCCCCCAGACGTGAGTGGTCTAAAAGTCTCAGAGGCCAAAGTGATTTGGACAGAGGCTATTAGAAGCGAGAGCAGGAGAGGGAAGACAATGGACACAGAGAGACGGCACCTGCCATGGGCGGGTCTTGAGTCCCCGGCTGAGGCTGTGTCCCCACTGGATGCAGCATTTGGGACCATCCCCTCTTTGCTTTGAAGTTTCAGTTTTCAATCAGTTTGGGAAATGTCTTCCCGAGAACCCCTTTTACACGTTGGACTATTTAGTTACGATGAAACTATTTCTCTGAAAGAAATCGCAAAGCTTCTTGGGGAAGGTTCTAGCTTTGAACAGACTGGACCCCTCAGGTTCAGGTCAGCACTGCAGCAAATTGGAAAAGTCAAACAGAACAAAACCCCCTTGCCCTGCGCCTTGCCATCAAGCTCTTTCAGAAGGTAGTATGGGAAGAGAGTCTTGCCATCTTACAAAACTTGTCATTGCACCCAATAAGCAAGTAACAGCATCAGGGGGGTATTTAGTTCATCAACTTCTATCCCTGAGGTCATATTAGTTCAATCTACCACATGCTGTAAATACAGGAGGTCCCGGGGTTAGGGACGAGATACATTCCTGAGAACCTCTTTAGGTCAGATTTGTATGTAACTTGGATCCTTGATGAACAGCACACATATGGTAATAATAACAATAATATAATGACTCACATGAGGTAATAATAATACAGTATAATACTACACTACTACTAATAATAATACTACCCCTGTATTGCAATAATAAGTTGCAGAAACTATTGTGTGCTTTCTTCTAATTCAAACAAACAGAACATAAAAACAAACTCGTACAAAAAGTTTAGAGAGAACATAGGAGAAAGTTCAAAAAAGAACATTAAAAGTTAACACTGACCTAACGTAGCATCACCACTAGGCTAATAGGAATGTTACCTTTCTTTTGATCTTCTAACCAAATCCAAAATAATCTTTCCTTTTCGATCATGAATCCACTACGCTGCTTGGTACTAGCGGATGCTTTCGTCGGAGCTCTGCCTTTCTCACGTTCCATTATTGTCATTCTATCCTCCGTGACTGTTCCAACAGTTGAGCGGCTGACGCCTGATGCTTTCCCCACGATGTCATCCGGCTTTCCTCCGAACACTCGGTTGTTTCTGCTTTCATGTCAACCGTAATCCCTTTCTCTCCACCGCAGGCCCACCTGGACGTGCGGCAGACTTTCGCTTTGGCGGGTGGTCAGCAGGGTGAACACAGACCCACAAAATCCACTGAAGTTCAGACGAGAGTGATGCTGAGGGTGAGCGACCGTGTGAGCAATGGGACCAGCCACCTACTCTGTTCACGTGGCCAGAAAAACTCGTGCCTGAATTATGAATTTACTTATTGGGTTATAAATTATGGGGAGCCTTGGGAGCCCACTGATAAGTAAGAAACGCTGTCGTCTGGGTCATCCGTAACCCGGGGACTGCCTGTATGCATTAATAGACATATTATTAATTTAAACATTTTATTAATAACTCATGGTGTGAGAATTTTGAAATTCTTGAAACCCGTTAGTTAGCCTGCCTTATTTTGTACACCCGTCTTGGACAAAGGGAACGTCATTCTTAGAGGAATTGACGAAAATGGAGTCAGGGTGCAAGAATCTAGCCCCCGCCTCCCTCTCTTTCTTCTTTCCTCCCTGCCCCTCTCCTCCCTCTCTTTCCTTCTCTCTTCTTTCAGCTCCTTTGGAACATCTGTCTCCCGGGCTTTGTTTTTCCCGCCGGATCCTGTCGCTACTTAGTGCCAGGCCCACGAGTCCCATCCGAGCAGCCCCTGCCCCAGGCGTTGCCCGCGGGCTCGGCGGCCTGAGCGGGGCAGTGTCCAACGGGCTAGCGAAAGGACAGTCCTACCATGGACGATGATTGCCATGTTTACTCGAATGATCTTACCTGTAGTTTAATATTACAAAGAAAGCGTTTATACTTTCAACAGCAATGAGTATACTGTTGTTCACATAGAAAACTATTTACCTTTCAAGAGTCAGTTAAAGTCCTCCAACATTGTGACACGTCCCCTTGAAGACCTTTGCCCCCACTCTGCACTACTTTCTGCATTCCTCTATTATGTGTCTATTTTTTCATGCCCGTCATCTACTCTGGACTAGGTGATATCCAATTTTATGTCAGCTACAAGTCTGGCTTAAATACTTTTTGACTAACTGAATGATTAAACAAATAAATTGACACTTAAAGGCTTTTTGGCGTGGGGGCTTGGTCGAACCGGTACAACTAGAGGCTAATTTTTCTCCACTTTTCCCCTTAGTTGATTAAATAACTGCCGTTATTACCTAGTCTTCTAAATCTCAGGGCTAAGGGATATCACTGGTAAACGTATTTCCTATTCCTTCTCCTGGGGCTTAGAAAAGCAAATAAAAAAATGTTGCAAATAAAGAAAGTAAAACTATTCAAAACAGAATAATTTAAGAAAATAATAAATGGTAGCCTTTTACGTGTTCAATGCATTATACTTTTTAATCCATGTCTTAATTTGACCTTGACAATGACTCTTTGAGGGAAATAAATTAAGTATTATCTCACCGTGCGTTACAGAGGGAAGGTAGGGATATTGAGGCACTTGGCAGGGTTGCATAGGAAATAGATTTCAGATCCCTGGCACAGAATTCCATTCACTGTCTCCTTAGAGATACCAGGTAAGGGGCTAGTTGACACATTTAATGAAGAATAAAGGCACCTTCTCTCCTTTCAGTCCAGAGTTTTTGTTTTGTTTGTTTTGGCGTGTGCGTGTGTGTGTGCGTGTGTGTGTGTGTGTGTGTGTGTGCGCGCACGAACGCACGCGTGTGTTTTAAACGGTCTGGATTTCACCTGCCCAGCTGGTTCCATTCAGCTCATGCGTTTGCAGACGGGATCTTGGACCAGGTGGCAAGATCCATGTATTTGCAGTTGTCCCTGAAAGTCCAATAGAAGAGAAACAGACAGAAGAAAAATAGCATCTTCTTTCCTTGCTTTCTTTTTTTCATAGTCACGTAGTCCCAGAGCTGGCCCCGCCCAGTTCTGCAAGGCTGGTGCTCCTCCCCGCCAAGAACTGCCATTTGCAGAGTGACGGAAATCTAAACACGCACTTGATAAGGACACAGAGCTTTGAAATGTTGCTCTTGTCCCGGTCTTAGAAACTGCCTTGCACATTTTGCAAGTTTCATTTAATTGTCTCTATGGAATTGTCCGAGATAAATTATGCTATTGGGACCCTTCTCACATCTATATCTTTGCACTAGTTTACTCAATAAAATAACTGTCAAGAACAGCCTCCAAGGCTAAACTCAACAGGGAAGCTGCCATCGCAGGGCAGATGGTGGGGAATCGTGAAAGGGATGAGACATTCTCGCAAAGAAGCCCGTGCAAACCCCATTCCTTTTGCCCTGGTGACGTGAGAGGTTTCATACTGATCAGGTCATCCGGCCAGGCCACAGGGAGGAAAGAAGGCAAGTTCATAAATACCAATCTCCTGCACCAGCGCCTATGTCTGACCTCTTGCCCATCCAGGGAGGCAGAAACTCCCGTGACTTTGTGCTCTTGGCAATGTGGGCACGCACTGCAATTTACCGTGTCACTGAGATGCCTTCATGCCGAAGGGAACCTGAGTTCTTGATCGGCTTCGCAAACAGAAGCATAGGCTTCCTGACTGCGATTAGCAAAGCTCAGAACAACTGAACTGTCAGCTAGATTTCTGTACACAATTTTCTGGTCATAATAGAATTTTAGCTTACAAAACAGGAAATCTTTTTTCTTGTTCCGGGTGATTTTGCGAACTCATTTGCCAGGAAATGTCACCTTCTCAGGTGAGGGAACTGAATTTATCACAATTAAAGAAAGCGTTGGTATATGGCTTTAAGTAGTTTAAAAATTCCTCTTGACTTCGGATCTGTATGACATTTGTTAGATGTGCAAATGTGCATGGAAAATTTATTATGACTGTTAAATGTTACGTGTCCAAGAATGATTACATCATTTTTATTGCTTTCAGTAATGTCTGCTGCAAGAAAACTTTCTCGTCTTGGAGGAACTAATAGACCATGTTTATGATCTACAAATATGTACTGAGTAGTAAAGTAATAGTCACTGACTTGCAGGGGCACTGAATCTCCACCTTGCGCTGTATTACTACTCAAAGTGAGCAAAACAAATTAGGCTAATTATTTGAGAGAGGAGGCACATGATGCTTCCAAGTGTAATTTTCTCCGACCAATTGACAAGGTGTGAATACATTAACATCTAATCAGACTAGAGTAGAAATGGACAGCAATTTGAGTCCCTGAAGAGCTTCTTAATCTGGGATTGCTACATCCACTTTCCAGCAAACTTTAATAGCAGGTATCCGTGCCCTCTGTAGTTATTAGCTGCAGAGTTTGGTTCTTGATTGTGTTGGCTTCTGTTAGAAATTTGGAGATGTTAATGACAACTCTCCTCTCTTCTTTATCAAAACAATCAAGGAGACAAATGGAAATAAAATATGGTGCCAATTTTATCAGTGGGTTCCTGATGGTCTCAAAGCACAGAGCTCCCTGATAACACTGAACTGGAGACGGCATCCGGGCTGCGTACCTCTGTCCTCCAGCTCCACTGCTCTAGTGAAGCCGGGGACAGTAGAACATTCCTGAAGAGAGACCCTTCCCTCTGGTGAGCGTATTGCAGGGAGACAGGAAGCAGAGGAGGGTGTGAGCAATCCACAAAGAACTGAGCGACCCTTTGTTACGTCATTCAATGGCCGCAGACCCTGGCTCACACTGCCCGATGGAAACCAACGTTTCCCCCATCTGCTCCACGGCAAAAACTGAATAAGGGGACAAAGAGGAGAATCAGATTTACTCCTGCCCACGTGTTTGCTTCTTGGGGAAGAGAGGACAACATTGTAGTTATTATCTCTTCTTCAAAGAGTTCTCTTAAAAACTCCAAGTGTTCCTGTTTAAGAAATCCACAAAGTGTGGGGGAGTCTAAATACTAATACATAATAAATCTCTGAGAACCGTTTCTAATTATATTAACACACAATTCACCTAGTTCTATAGGTAACCTTTGCCCTTTGCCCTTGAAGAGTCAGGCATCAGCAGGAGTGAAATCTCTGTTCCAGACAAACAGCGCCCCCGAGACCCCGGAGAGAGCAGACCCAGAGCGGCCTGAGGGTGGTGGGCAGCGTGGAAATCCCTCTCCCCTGATGTCCATATTCGAATGAAAAACTCCGGTGCTGACTATTTAATTAGAACATTTTGTTTTAAAGTGTTTAAATCGTACACAGCAATGAGACTTTAAATCGATTTCTTAGGTCCAAGAGTAAAACAAGACAATCATAAGGCGAACCCGTTTCTGACATTCACATTCTCAACAACAAGCCGTGCAGCCTGGTGTGACCACTTCGGACTGTGACAGGGGCCTGAGTCCTCTAAGTCCCTCTAAACGCATCCTCCTGAGCGAGTTACAGACACCTTTGCTGCCATCCCACTGCGCTCTAGAGGAGACCTGTAAAACGTCAGAACTGGAAGAAACTTTATAAATAACCTACTCAAATCCCTTTTCGACAGAAAAAGAAGCTGAGGTCACAGCTGAGGGGGCTTTCCAAGGTCAGATCACGTAAAAGAAAAACAAGAATAGAGCCAAAGTCTCCTGCTTCATAAGGCCTTCTCCTCCGTGCAGAGCTGCTGGAAGACAACATGGGAATGTGTTTTGCCAGAGAACGGCAGTGTCTGAATCTAAATGAGTATTACTAATGTGTCCCTGTGTCTCCCGGAGGAAAAAGTATCACAAAGATTGGATTTTAGACACTAGACAGAAAGGAATCTGAGAAATTCAGTTTATGGTAAAAAGAAAATGGGCACCCGGTAAAGATTTACTTAGCATTTAGGAAGAAAAAGCCCTCTGAAATGTCTAAACCCACAATCAAGGTTTTCTTCCCATTCAACATTATTATAAATACTTTCTCACGTGTATTAGTTGTGTTTCCTTGTATTAATTCTGGCTCCTTTGCTCTCTGCCAAGCAAGTTGGAAATATAATGAACACAGGACAGTTAGGATATAAAAAGATTTCTAAGCCATGTTTTAGTAATAATAATTAGAAAGGGTAAGACCAGATGCCAAATCTGTGATGGAAATTCCCCGGAGAAATAGTGGTGCTTAAATACTCTTTAATGAGGGCTGTGTATACCTGTATCGTTGGTGCGCGTGACCCTCGGCCCACTGATAATTTGTCCTACAAAACACAATGTAATAGTACGTTTCTGAGGCAGCTGCAACCCCCATCCTTCACGGGCATCAGTGACGGCACTGGCGTGATCAGTGGTGTTCGCACGGCTGCCCTTGCGGACATCCTCCAGGAGAACAATCGACTTCCGCCTCTCTTCTGAATCATCTGTTCTCATTTAATTAAATGGAGTCCAACCTTCGGGCGTCCTGTTCTTGTCGTGTTTCTGTCCTCTAAGCCAGCCTCAGTGCAACATTAAAGAATGATCACTGCGCAGGGATCCGCTGTTGCTGGCAGGTCTTGGTTTTCTTGATCGGTGACTCCAGATACTATATGTGCAACCTTAAAAGGAGCTGGACTCACTTTTTAAAAAAGGTCCACAGTGAATCTTCACCTCACCCACCCCTCAAGTTTTTAATTTACTTGAATTACAGCTCTGGATTCTTATACACAATATTAAATCTATTTAAAAATCAGCTTAACTGCTAACACACGATACAATCAGCAGTTTAGGCAGGGTGTGGAGGCTCAGGCCTGTAATCCCAGCACTCTGGGAGGCTGAGGCGGGAGGATCATTTGAGCTCAGGCGTTCAAGACCAGCCTGAGCAAGAGTGAGCCCCCCACCCCCGTCTCTGTGTTAATAAAAATAACACTATTAAATTAAATTTAAAAAAAAACAGTTTAGAGGAAGAAAAAAAGGTGTGGAACATTGAGAAAATATAAAATCTTAAGAATGCAGCTTTTTATTTTGTACTTATTACTGTTCGTTGACCGGTGCCCAACCCAGATTCTGGATTACAGTTTATTATACCACTGGTAATGGATGAATAAAAAAACCTTTTTTAACAAAATATGTGAAATTAGTCATGGGGAAGTAGATTCCCAAATAGTTTCAAAACAGAAATGCCATCTTTATGGCATTTCATTTAAAGTAATAATAGCTGCATTATATATTACTAATAAACTCAATTTGCTTTTAAACATATTTCATTTCCCTTAACTGTGATGGTAGTAAAAAGTTAGTGACTTTGCAGAAATATTCATTATATTTGGTATTTTTACCACATTTTTTATCACTTTTGCCAACAATTTGAGGAGGTGATGAATTCAGTTTTGAACACAATCTTCCAATGTGTTCAGTCTGAATTGTTTGCTTAGTACCCATTAAACTTAAAGGAATATTCTGTTTCATATGAGGAAACGGAATTACCATTCTCTGTCATTGGAAGTATGAAAAAGAGGTTGGTTGAGGAAATGTCTGCATTTTTAGGAAGATGGTTCTAGACCAATGGTTTGCAAGCTTTGTTAGACTTTGGAATGACAAGTAGAGCTTTTTAAAAAACAAATCCTGGTGGCTAAGCTCTCCCGCCGGCAATCCTGTTTGTGACTGGGTTGGGTATTGGTGCTGTAATGTGTGGTAGGTCTCCCGATGGCTCTAAAGAGTAGCCAGAAATGAGGACCATTCCTCTAGGTGATTTCTCTGTTTCTTTCCAACGCTAAGATTTTGCCATTCCATGAATGTATCATATTTTATAGTAGCTTAAAGAATAGAAAAAGGCCAGGCTCAGGTCTGTAATCCCAGCACTCTGGGAGGTCGAGGCAGGAGGATGTCTTGAACTCAGGAGTTCCAGACTAGTCTGAGCAAGAGCAAGAGCGTGACCTTGTCTCTACTAAAAATAGAAAAAATTAGCCAGGTGTCATGGTGGATGCCTGTAGTCCCAGATGCTCAGGAAGCTGAGGTGGTAGGATTGCTTGAGCCCAGGAGTTGGAGGTTGCTGTGAGTTAGGATGACGCCACTGCACTCTACCCAGGGTGACAGAGTGAGACTCTGTCTCACAAAAAAAAAAAAAAACAAAAACCAGAAAAAACGATGTATATTTAGTTTTGCATTTAAAAATATGAATCAGTATATAATGAATCTTCTATGACCCAAGAGACCTAAAATAAATTTTAATTTAAAAAATATCATCTTTAACTAGTGTCTGCTTTGTTCCAGGCATGGTATAAGTGCTTTACTTATGTTAGCTGATTGCACTCTTGGAATAGTTGTGCAAGGATTGTAGCAGCAGGAGCAGCGCCTTTACAGGCGACCGACAGAGAGATTAAGACATGTGACCCCTACCAATCAGTAGACAATCTGAAACCGGATCGCTTGGCTTTAGAGTCCACATACTTAGCCAAACACTGTGCCTGTCACGTTTTACAAACAGGACCGGATGCAACCTGTGCACCCAAATCGTTGATCCAACGGAGTGGCCCCGTTAGGACAATATAAGGCACTTGGGAAAAACTTGATTTGTTTTGAATGAATAAGTGCAGGATGCAGCCCTGCCTGACAAAATCAGCTTTGGTTCCCAAACCATCCAGGCATTCCATTAGCAACACACCTCCAGAGAGATGGAAATTCATCTTCTTTGTGACAAGCTCCAGGAAACAATGCGGCAACGCCGTCCCTGAGGCACATTCTAATGTTTCACCTCCTCCTTCCAGAAACTTTCTTCTTACATCTAATCCAAGCTGCTCATATTCCAGTTTAAACTGTTTCTCCGAAACTCTCTGAAATTTCTCCGAAAAGAAATCTGGCTCGGAAATCTCTGTTTTCCTCCGCTGGTGCCTGGGGTACAGGGTGGAGCTTTGTACTCCGTTCCTAGGGCTGAAAGTGCGGTCACCTGTGAACCGGCAGGAGCTTTTGAGAATCACCCAGCCCGGCCCCACCCCGCACCAACGCCCTGCTGGGATCCTCTGGCCACAGCTAAATAGCCGCTGCCTCAGTGGCGCTGAGCATCGCAGCATCCCGGACGCACAGAATGCGGGGCGCGGGTTTAAACCCCCAGTTTTTTCGTGGTGGAAGCTCTGCACTCACCAGTCATCTCCGTGGGGCGACAGTTAAAGATCCCTGAAATGCCAGGAGAGATTCTCGGTGTCCGCAGGGCCCGCGGCCGGGCCACGCAGCGTTCTCACGGAAAGCAGGGGCAGTGCCGCCGTGGGGAGTCGAGGAAATGAAGCCCCCACTGGTGCCAAGAACTCAACTGGCACCAGGGCTACTGAGACTCAGGGCTTGTGACGCGAAAAATGCGAACCGTGAAAATAAATCTCTTCATGTCAAGTTTTGTAAGAGTCCCACTTCACTCTAATAAATGTTTTATGTCTACCCCCAAAACGTCAGCTGAATCCATTCCTCCCTGAGCTGTGTTAAACGGGGCTAAGGAGACCGTCTCCTCTACGTTTTCGTACAATGTTCCCTGGAAACACACGTGTATCTTTCTTTAAATACAAAGCAGAGTCTTTCCTTTGTCTTCAGAATTGCACCGAATGATTGCGCATGTTTCCAAACTGTACAGGTAAAATTGATTTGACATCTACTGTGAGGTTAATAGGTTGGCAAGCAGCTAGGTATTCTATTAAGTTTTTCTATTCATGTAATAGCAGGATTTTTGAAAGCTGGGGAGCATATGGCATATAATTGTGCAAACCAACAACCAGTCCACGTGTGTGCTCCATAGGACAAAAGAACCAAAGCAACTACTTGGTCGTTTCAAAGAATAGGCCTGTTTGTTTTCATTTTGGAAACACGGCTGTCATTCCTGACTTAAGCCAAAGTGATTCTGAGGTATTAAGTAACAAACAAAAACACCCACACCTGTTCCTGCGGGAGCGAAACAAGAACACAAACCCGAACAACATAAACCTCAGCACCCACGGCAGAAACACTGGCAACCGCGCCCGCAGTCTCCCGCCGTCGGAGGGAACACGGTCGCCTCCCAAGGGCCGCGCATCCTACACTGCTGCTATACCTGTGTGCTGCTGTGCCTGTGCTATGTACTGCTATGCCTATACCTATTCCTACCTATACCTAAACCGCTGCTATACCTACACACTGCTATACCTATGCCTGTACCTACCTATACCTATACCTACCTATACCTATACCTATACCTATACCTATACCTATACCTACCTATACCTACCTATACCTATACCTACCTATACCTATACCTATACCTACCTATACCTATACCTATACCTACCTATACCTATACCTACCTATACCTATACCTACCTATACGTATACCTATACCTACCTATACCTATACTTACCTATACCTATACCTACCTATACCTATACCTACCTATACGTATACCTATACCTACCTATACCTATACTTACCTATATCTATA
>CAUYSK010058101.1:0-74320 GCA_963575035.1 Avahi laniger
GATTTCGGGATGATCCAAGTGCATTACAATTATTGTGCACATCATTTCTATTATTATTACATTGTAATATACAATGAAATAATTATACAACTCACCATAAGTTGGGGACCCCTGAATAATGAACAGAAATTTATTTGGCTCGTGGTTCTAGAGGCTGGGAAGTCCAAAAACTGGCACAGCATCTGGCGAGGACCTTCGTGCTGTGCCATCCCACGGTGGAAGGGACAGTGCAGGCACATGGGGTGTGGGGCGCGGCTTTCGTCTGGCTATAGTTAACGCATGCGCTAAAGAAGACCGCCTCTTGATGGTGCGTCAGGGACTGCCGCCAATCACATTCCGCCACATGTACTTGTGCTGTTATATAAGTCAGCCGTACTTCCCGTTCTGGGTCTCTCGCCATCTTGTTGAAGCTGTTCGCCCCAATAAACTGCTGTCGGAAGAACGCCAAGTTGTTGCGTCGTTCTTGCTGGCAAGCACGGCGCGAAAATTACCCCCATGAGATACACTTTTTTTTTTTTTTTAGCTCCCACATAGGAGTGAGAATACATGATATTTGTCTTTCTGTGACTGGCTTATTTCACATAACATAATGGCCTCCAGTTCCATCCATGTGGCTGCAAATGACAGAATTTCATTTTTTATGGCTGAATAATATTCCATTGTATATATATACCACATTTTCTTTATCCATTCATCCCCTGATGGGCACTTGGGTTGATCCCATATTTTGGCAAATGTTAATAGTGCTGCAATAAGCATGTACGTGCAGATAATATTGATTTCCCTTTTTTTGGATATATATTCAGTAGCAAAAGTACTAGATTATATGGTAGTTCTACTTTTAGTTTTTTGAGAAACTTCCATACAGTTTTCCTTAGTGGCTGTACTAATTTACATTCCTACCAACAGTGTACAAGTGTTCCCCTTTCTCTGCATCCTTGCCAGCATCTATTATACCGTTTCTGCTAACAGCCATTTTAACTGGGGTGAGATGATATCTTATTGTGGTTTTGATTTGCATTTCTCTGATGCTCAGTGATGTTGGGAATTTTTATATACCTGTTGGCCATTTGCATGTCATCTTTTGAAACTTGTCTATTCAGATTTTTTGCCCATTTTTAATTGGATTATTTTGGGTTTTTGCTGTTGAGTTGTTTGAGTTCTTTATATATTCTGATTATTAATCCTTTATCAGATGTATAGTTTGCAAATATTTTCTTCCATTCTGTGGGTTGTCTCTTCACTTTGTTGACTATTTCCTATTCTGTACAGAAGCTTTTTAGCTTAATACAATCTCATTTGTCTACTCTTGTTTTGATTGCGTGTGCTTTTGAAGTTTTACACAAGAAATCTTTGCCCACACCAATGTCTTGTAGCGTTTCCCCCATAGTTTTTTTCCTAGTAGTTTCATAGTTTCAGGTCTTAAATTTAAGTCTTTTATTTATTTTGATTTGATTTTTGTATATGGTAAGAGAAGAATGTAGTTTCATTCTTCTGCATATGGTTATCCAGTTTTACTAGCACCACTTATTGAAGAGACGCCTTTCCCCATTGCATGTTTGTGACAACTTCGTCAAAAATCAGTTGATTGTAAATACATGTGTTTATTTCTGAGTTCTCTATTTCGTTTCATTGGTCTATGTGTCTGTTTTTATGCCAGTACTATGCTGATTTGGTTACTATAGCTTTGTAGTATATTTTTAAGTCAAGTTGACTTAAAAATATAGGTAGTATGATGTTTTCAGCTTTGCTGTTTTTGCTCAGGATTGTATTGGCTATTTGGGGTCTTTTGTGGTTCCATATAAATTTTAGGATTTTTTTTTTTCTATTTATGTAAGGAATGTCTTTGGCATTTTGATAGGGATTACATTAAATTTGTCAATTGCTTTGGGTAGTATTGTCTTTTTAACAATATTAATTCTTCCAATCCATGAGCATGGAATATTTTTCCATTTTTTTGTGTCCTCTTTCTTTAATCAGTGTTTTATAGTTTTCCTTGTATAAATCTTTTAATTCCTTGATTAAATTGATTCCTAGGTATTTTATATTCTTTGTAGCTTTTATAAATGGGTTTGCTGTCTTGATTTCTTTTTCAGATTGTTTGCTGTTGGCGTATATGAATGCTGCCACTTTTTGTTTGATTTTATATCTTGCAACTTCATTCAATTTGTTTATCAGTTCTAACAGATTTTTGGTGGCGTCTTCAGAGTTTTTTAAATATAAAATCATGTCATCTGCAAACAAGACTAATTTAAATTCATCCTTCCCACTTTGGATGCCCTTTATTTCTCTTGCTTAATTGCCCTGGCCAAGATTTCCAGTATTATGTTGAACAAAAGTGGTGAAAGTGGGCATCCTTGTCTTGTCCCATATCCTAGAGAAAATTTTTTCAATTTTTCTCCATTTATTAAGATGTTAGCTGTGGTATCATCTTATACGGCCTTTATTATAACATTTGAGGTATGTTCCCTTCCCTACTTAGTTTTATGAGGGTTTTTTATCATAAAGGGATATTGATTTTATCAAATGATACAATTTTTCAGCATCTACTGAAATAATCATGGTTTTCCGTTCTTGGTTCTGTTCATGTGATATATCAACATTTATTTATTGGTTTGCATATTTTGAATCATTCTTGCATCCCTGTGATGAATTCCACTTGATCATGGTGAATGATCTTTTTAATGTGTTGCATTCTGTTTGCTAGTATTTGTTGAAGATGTTTACGTCTTATGTTCATCAGTGATATTGGTCTGCAGTTTTCTTTTTTGTTGTTGTTTTTTGTTGTGATTTGTTCTTTGTCATGTAGTTTTATTTTTCTGTTTTTTTTTTTTTTTTGTATTTCCACATCCCTGGAACCTTGCTGACATCCCCCAGATCCATCTAGAGGTTTCCAGCACTGCAACACTGGCCGAATCCAGCAGTGCAGCCAGGTCCCCAGAATAGCACTCTAGCCCAGTGTCCTACATCCCAGGGAACTGGTGGTGCAGCACACTAGAGGGACTGCCGCCAGGACAAAGGGAGCTGAAGTACTTTCCAGAGCCGAAGAGCCGTCTGACTGGGGCTGCTGCTACTGACAGCAACTCTGCCCTCCAATAGCGGGGCCATAGTGCACCTGCGTGTCTTGACACAAACAATCAACAAAGAACATTGAGTTTAAACTGCACTTTAGATTCCATGGATCTAAAAGACATTCATAGAACATTTTATCTAACAGCTGCAGAATACACATTTCTCTTACCAGCACATGGAATAGTCTCCCGAATAGACCGTGTGTTAGGCCACAAAACAAGTCTCAACAAATTTAAAAAAAAATGAAATCATATAAAGTATTTTCTCAGAATACAATGAAATAAAACTAGAAATCAATAATAAGAGGAACTTTGGAAACTATACAAATACATGGAAGTTAAAGAACATGCTTCTAAATGACTATTGGTTCAATGAAGAAATTAAGAAGGAAATAAAAAATTTCTTGAAACAAATGAAAATGGAAGGCCGGGCGCGGTGGCTCACGCCTGTAATCCTAGCACTCTGGGAGGCTGAGGCGGGTGGATCGTTTGAGCTCAGGAGTTCGAGACCAGCCTGACCAAGAGCGAGACGCCGTCTCTACCAAAAATAGAAAGAAATTAATTGGACAGCTAAAAATATATAGAAAAAACTAGCCGGGCATGGTGGCGCATGCCTGTAGTCCCAGCTACTCGGGAGGCTGAGGCAGTAGGATCGCTTGAGCCCAGGAGTCTGAGGTTGCTGTGAGCTAGGCTGATGCCACGGCACTCTAGCCCAGGCAACAGAGTGAGACTCTGTCTCAAAAAAAAAAAAAAGAAAATGGAAACACAGTATAATATAATTATGGGATACAGCAAAAGCAGTGTTAAGAGGGAATTATATAGCAATAATTGTCTACATCAAGAAAGTAGGAAGATTTCAAATAAACAACCTAATGATGTATCTCAAGGGATTAAAAAAGCAAGAACAAGCCAAATTCCAAATTAGTAGAAGGAAAGAAATAATAAAGATCAGAGCAGAACTAAATGAAATAGAGGCTGAAAAATCAATACAAATGATCAATGAAATGAAATTTAGTTTTTTGAAAAGATAAACAAAATAGGTAAACTTCCAGCTAGACTAACCAAGAAAAAAGGGAAAAGGCCCAAATAAGTAAAATGAAAAATGAAAAAGGAGACATTACAACTATTAACACAGAAATACAAAGGATCATGACAGACTATTATGAGAAATTATACTCTAAAATTATACTAAAATATACAATTATAAAATTGTATAAAATAAAATCCAAAATATACAATTATACTCTAAAAATTAGAGAAAATGGATCAATTCCTGGACATATACAACCTACAAAATTGGACCAGGAAGAAATAGAAAACCTGAATAGACAAATCATAAGTAACAAATTGAATTGGTAATAAAAAGTCTCCCAAAACCCAAAAGCCCAGGACCAGATGGCTTTACTGCTAAATATTTCCAAATTTATAAAGTACTAATACCAATTCTTCTCAAAAATATTCCAAAAATTTGAAGAGGAGGGAATTCTTCCCAGCTCATTCTGTGAGGCCAATATGACTGTGATACCAAAACCAGACAAGGACATAACAACAACAACAAGAACAATAAAATACTACAAGCCAATATCTCTGATGAACATACATGCAAAAATCCTTAGCAAAATACTAGGAAACTCAATCCAACAGCACATCAAGAAGAAATAATATATCATGATCAAGTGGAAACTATCCAAGGGATGGAAAGATGGTTCAACATATACAAATCAGTAAATGTGATACATCACATCAAATGAATTAAGGACAAAAACCATATGATAATCACAATAGATGCAGAAAAAAGCATTTAGTAAATTTCAACATCCCTTCACGATACCAATTCTTGATAAATTAGGCACAAAAGGAATATACCTCAACACAATAAGGGCCATAAATGGCAAACCCACATCTAACATCATACTGGAAGGGGAAAAGCTGAAAACCTTTCCTTTAAGAACTGGAACAAGTCAAGGATGCCCACTTTCACTACTCTCATTTAACATAGAAATGGAAATCCTAGCCAGAGAAATCAGGCAAGAGAAAGAAGTAAAAGGCATTCAAACTAGAAAAGAGGAAGTCAAATTGTCCCTTTTTGCAGATGACATGATCTTATATATAGAAAAACCTAAAGAATCCCTCAAAAACTCTTAGAACTGGTAAATAAATTCAGTAAATTTGCAGGATGCAAAATTACTATGTAAAAGTCAGTAGCATTTCTATACCCCAATAGTAAATTAGCTGAGGAAGAAGTCAAGAAAGCACTCCCATTTACAATAGCTACAAAATAATAAAATAAAATATCCAAGAATACATTTAACCAAGGAGGAGAAAGACCTCTACAAGGAAAAATACAAAACAATGATGAATGAAATTTAAGAGGACACAAAAAAATGGAAAGATATTCCATACTCATGGATCAAAAGAATTAATATTGCTAGAATTACCATACTACCCAAAGCGGTCTACAAATTCAATGCAATTCCTATCAAAATGCCAATGACATTCTTCACAGAAATAGAAAATGATCCTGAAATTCATATGGAACCACAAAAGTCTCTGAATAGCCAAAGCCGTACTGAGCAAAAAGTATAATACAAAGCTGGAGTCATCACACAACCTGACTTAAAAATATATTACAAAGCTATAGGAACCAAAACAGCACGGTATTGATATAAAAACAGGACATATACACTAATGAAACAGAATAAAGAACCCAGAAATAAATACGTGTAGTTACAGCTAACTGATTTGCAGCAAAGTTGCCAAGAACATACACTGGGGAAAGGATAGTCTCTTCAATAAAGGGTGCTGGGAAAACTGGATAACCATATGCAGAAGAATGAAAATAGACCTCTATCTCTCACCATATACAAAAATAAACTAAAAATGGATTAAAGTCTTAAACATAAGATCTCAGGCTATAAAACTACTATAAGAAGACTGTTTTAAATACTTAGCTTTGTAATAGGTTTTGATATCTAATAGGTAAGTCCTCCAAGTGTGCTGTTCTTCAAGATTTCCTTTGCTATTCTTGTCTCTATTCAGAAACCAATTATTGAGATAACAATGTTAAATATCTACCCATGATTATGAATTTGTCAGTTTTTGCTTTATATACATTGCAGCTCTGTTATTAGGTGTAGTCTAATTTAGCATTGTTTTAACTTTCTTTTTAATTGACATTTTATTATTATGAAATTTCCTTTATTACTAGTAATACTTTTTGCCTTATTATCTACGTTTTCTGATAGTGGTAGCTACATCAGTTTTCTTCTGGTACTGTTTGCATGGTGTATATTTTACCATCCTTTAACTTTCAGTCTTTCCGAGTTATTATATTTAAAGTATGTTTCTTGTAAATGTAGTTGTATTTTATTTTTCTTATCTTTTAATTAGTGTTTATTTGATCAATATACATTTAACGAAATTTAATATTTCGATTTAAATCTATCATTCTACCAGTTTTTATTTTTCCAATCTTTTTTCCTTCTTCGTTATTTTCTTTTGGAATAATTATTCATTTTTTATTATTGTATTTTTTCTCCTAGCTTATTAGTTATATTCTTTTAGTTTTTTTCTTAGGGATTAATGTGTTTATGTTGTTCTTAAGAAAGAAGGCCTATGAAGGCACAAATAAAGATCATATCCCTGGCTACTGTAATCCTTAGTTCCCTAGTAAATGTTTCAGCATTAAAGTCTGGACAGCCATCTTGTTATTGAGCATAGAGCATTAGACACCCATCTTTCTGCTACTTTCATGGAGAATGCTAAGTCAGGTTGTATTAGTTTGATTTCTGTTGCTTTTAACAGAATACCTGAAACCAGATAATTTATTTAAAAAAGAGAATTTATGTCTTAAAGTTATGGAGGGTGAGAAGTCCAAGGTTGAGAGATCATATCTGGTGAAAGTCTTCTTGCTGGTGGGCGTTTGCAGAGTTACAAGGCAGTGTGAGACATCACATGAACAAGGGGCTGAATGCTCTAGTTCAGGTCTCTCTCTCTTCCTCTTCTTATAAAGCCACTGGTTCCCCTCCCTTGATACCTCATTAATCCATGAATCCAGGCATGGATTTATCTATTCATAAGATCAGAGCCCAAATGATCCAATCACTTCTTGAAGGCCCTACCTCTCAATACTTCCACATTAGGGATTAAGTTTCAACATGAATTTATGGGGGGGTACATTCAAGCCATAGCACAGGTTTTCTGTGGATTACTACAACCAGGCTGTGAAGTTACTTCAACCACCGTATACAGACTGGAGGGAGAAAACCATGGAAGCAGAAATCTCTCTACACAGCTGGTAGTTAGTGGCTGCTAATGCAGTGAGAGACTGACTGATATCTATAGTGTTCTCCTTGTTGTGAGACCTTCTTTCCTATTGGCTCACTCCCTACTTAGCTTGTTAGAGGAAATAATGTGAATGGTGCACTAACCAAGTATATGTGTGTGCATATGTGTGTGTGTGCATGTGTTTTCACTAATTTATCCTGGTATTGCCTGAACCTAAGTGTTTTATGTTTAACCTTAATACTCAGAATAAAACACTGTCCTGTACTTCTCTAGGTTAAATTAATTTAATTAGGTTGTTGTGGCAATTTTGGAGTCTCAATATATGTTTAGGGAAGTGAGATCCCATACCATTTTCTACAAAGATTGTCAGAAGTTTGGTAAAATGTAGATTATTCTACCCAAAATGGAATTAGCAGTGGCTCCTTCTCTCTGAAGTTTGAACTGAAGGATTCTGAAGGATGAATGAGTGATGCACATGAATTTTTGGAAAGCAGGGGTAGGGATTATCTAACTGGTAAAATGGCACCCAGGATCCATGAAGGAAGGGAGCATTTCTTGTTCATCTTTTTGGGGGCACTGGGCACATAAACAGGTAGTTACTATGTCATGAGGTAGGTACATGGAAGCATAGAGGAAATCTATTTACTCGCAAATATTTGTAAGTTCATGTTGAAAGACATATGGACAGAAGATGACAGAGAAATTGACTACAAGAGATACTATTAATATATTGAATAGTATTTGTACTTAAATTTTGGTCAATTGCTTTAATTTAAATGGTTACTTTTAAAGGGTGAAATTGGGTCCATCAAGACCATTGTGTGAGGAAGTCTTGAGAAGAAAGAACATTCTGTGCTGAAGGAATATAACCTACAAAGACAGAGAACTTGGAAATCACAGGTGTGTTCCCTGTTTCTGAGCAGGGTAAGTTGCACAGTGGAAGGCAGCTGTGGGAGATGATGCTGGGGAGATCAGCAGGGCCAGAGGACACAGGGCCATGGCTGCTATGCCAAGGAGTTGCAACTTTTTGTTTTAAGAATGTAATATTGAAACCATTAAAGATTGTAAAATCTGAGGGTAGTGGGAGTGGGGAGAGATGTAAAACTCGGTGTGGTTTGAATATTGGAAAGGTCCTTCTGTCAGCACTGGGGCGGATAGAATGGAGGAAAGAGAAATTACAGCAGGGAGAGCAACTGAGAGGCTATTGCAATAAAAGCATATGATAGAGCTTAAGAATCTAAGGAAATTGGTAAAAAGGAGGTAACGACTTTCAAAGTAAAAATTCTAAAATCTACAGAATTCCATGAGATAATAAACTTTCTTCACACAAGACATGGTGAGAGTCAATATTTCTTGCATTTTTCTTAAATCTCCCCCTTACTGTTTAATTGCTTTCCCCAGCCTTTTATATGCCATAAGTTAAATTGCTTTATTGTTACTTTAAAAAATTTTAGATGTAACTATTTTTCTACTGTGGACTAGCAGTTCCTAAACTCCAAATAAGAGTGGTTAGCTACATACAATGCTCTATGGGCCTAAATTATCTGTCTAGAAGACCCCTCCCATTATGCTGTTTGGTGATAGAGATTTCTTGTCTATGTTTAATAAAGTTTCTTTATAACTTCTAAGATTTTGATTTATCTCTATCCTGATTATACACTTGCATTCTTCTAAATTTTATAAGATCCTTCCTTATGTAAATAAAAAATGTTTTATTCTGTCTGATATCTCTGATTTTAGAAAGCCCTTCCTGGGAGAGTGAGTACTGTGAAATGTTATGATATTCACCGTTCTAATTCTACCTTATATTCCTGGTATTCTGGTCTGGAAAAATATATCTGCTACTTTCTGTTCTCAACACTTCGAAAAATATTGGTTAAGATCATGTCATTTAGAGTGGAGCACAGTTTATACTATTCCCTGCAATTAGATTGATCAATTCAAATTTATATTTGCAGATACTCAAATTTATTTTGGGGTTAGAAATATCAATGTTTCCTTCATGCTTTCTTATGGAAATAATAGATTCCATGATTAAGAGGTTAATTAGTTCAGTGAGAGAATATAATTTTTATAACAAGAATAATTAAACTTACACTCTTTTTATAGGGATGCTATTACCTAAGGAGGCATCAGTAATCTTTGCATCAATGAAACAGCTAGAGTTGTAACTTAACAAGCATTTTTGGACGTGGGATCAAATTAAACAGCATCCATCCCTCAAGTAAAATTTGTTTGTGCTGGTAGTAGTGAAAAAGCATAAGGATTATTTTGTTTAAAATCTTCTATTGGTTTTAGTCCTATTGTTCTTAATTTAGAATGTGGTAGTAACTCAAAAAGCTATGGGAAAATATTTCCATGTTAGCAAGTGTCTGAAGCTATTTCTGCATGTATTGATTGTCCTTTAGAATGTGGCTCCTGCCTAATCATTTCTCTCCTTGGAGGACTAAGAGTGACTGTCCCATGTTTTGTCATGCTAAATGCCCTCTAGTTTGTTCGTTTGTTTGTTTTTGTGTTTTTGAGACAGTCTTGCTCTATTGTCTGGGCTTGAGTGCTGTGGTGTCAGCTGAGCTCACAGCAACCTCAAACTCCTGGGCTCAAGCCATCACCTTCTACTTACCAGTCACCATCCTCTTCATTTTTCCAAATAAATTGTTTGGCTATGATGAGCTTTACTTCCCAGCTCAAAAGTAGACAAATAGAAAGAGCCTTTATTTTGAAATGAAATTTATGAATCTTCCCTGTGAGTTTTAACATGCATAGATTTTGTAACCACCATCCCACCTGGATACAGAACAATTTCAATATGGCAGAGAGTTTCCTCATATTGACCCTTTTTAATCATACTCCCTCCCCTACCCTTAACCCCTGGCAAGCACTGATTTTTTCTCTGTTCCAATTTTTTCATTCGTTTGTTTGTTTTTTTCCAGAATATCATATTAATGGAATCATATGGTATGTAACCTTAGGACTTACTTCTTTCATTCAAAAAAATGCCTTTGAGGTCCAAGTTGTGTATAGCAAGAATTATTCATTTTATACAAAGGAGTAGAATTCCTTTGTAGATGTACCACAGTGTGTTTATTCATTAACCCATTGAAGTATATTGGGGTATTTCCAGTTTTGGGCAATTTCTACATGTACAGGTAGAAATTAAAAACATTTGCTCTGGCAAGAACAGTTAAGAGAATGCAAGAATAAGCCAGACTATGAAAAAACATTTGTAAATCACATTGAATCCAGAATAGAGAAAGTTGTTTCTTGAATTATATTTGAAAGAGTTTGCCTAAAACAAGAAAGAGAATGTTGAAGATACTGAATGGTAATTTTGTGAAGCTAGCCAGGACTACATTTTGTTCTGAAATGAAACAATAACAACATTATAATATGGGTAGAACAGTAATGTAAAATACTACAGAAATTGGAAAGATGCGTAAATGAGGACAGGCTAGATTATGGTAGATATACATCTATGAAAAAATAGAAGTAAGATATTTGATGCAAAATTTTAACAGGGGAAGGAAGAGGTCATTGCATTTATAGAGCCACCGCACACATTTGAAATATGAGAGCACCGAGCATGAGGCCTGGCATTTGGAAAGCCTTAGATGTGGAAAACCAGGTCACAGAAGTGATCAACCAAAATGCCATTATTCATAAAATATGAATATGTGGGAAAGAGGGACACGTGATTTCCTGGTTGTCTTAAAGCTGAACATATTAATGGGGACCAGAGAAGGGAATAGAAATTTGAAAAAGAATTAAATCATAAATCACTTGGAACTCATAAGGGTAGTTGATGTCAAAGGTTTTGGGAAACAAGCATAAAAGGATCTGTAGAGACGGAAGTGAATGAGAAGGCATTTATGAAGGAGGTGGAAAGAAAGGACAACTAGTGGTAAAAAAGAAAAATGTACAAGTGGCGGATTGTGGCTGTGGGTGTTTCAAGAGATGGCAATACTATTTCTGAGTGCTGTCCTAAGGACAAAGATATATACTGTACTTAAAGGTTAGCAACAGCTGTGCACATGGAAATAAAGAAACTTACATGGCTTTCTGAAGGAACTGTCTTTGAGAAATTTAATGCTAGTTATCACATTCCTTTTCCAGATGTTTTCTGAAATTAAGCTATATTCAGCCCTAGCAATTTTTACTCTGATATACTTTTAGAAACCACAGTACAAAGCAGAGATTTCTAAGGAGGACAGCATTTCCCCCTAAGGAATTGTGTTATAATTAGTGATAGCAAATAATTAATTGTCATGTATGACAATTAATCTGTAGTAAAAACAATAATGGGAGGTGATAGACGATGAAATTTAGTGAACATCTATTATATGCTATTATGGGGCTAAGCACTTTCTAAACTCCAGATGTCATTTCAAAAGTAAAATGTGTTCCAGTAGACGTTAGGTCTATAAGGAAATAATTATCTGCAATCTTCTATATCTTAGATTGTAGGTCACTTAACTTTTTAAAAAATATGAATAGCAAACTAATTTTTATCTATTTGTCTATATGTATTTTTAAAACAACAAATAAAAAAGGAGAAAAAGATCTTGAGTTAAGAGCTTTTAGAATCCATAAATTGATGAAGAAACTTGTAGGTGACATAAAAAAATTGGAATCAGTTCTTTTTTTCATTACTTTAGAATTCACAAAACTTCAGCCCTTGAGATATGCTACAACTCGGCAAGAAGAGAAACGGTAAGTAGGAAAGGGGTGTAGTTAGGGTTGGAGAAGCATTTTAATCTTATTGCACAGCTCCCTATAGAATAGCCAGGAATCTAAGTCATTGCATCCAAGCATGAATCGGAATCTGTGTTCAGGCTTGGCTCATATCAGTCACAGTAGAACTGATCCAAAGCTGTAGCACCTTAGGAAAATGGTAGTAGTTACAGTCAGCTATATGATGTTTCGAACCTGGAAATCACTTAAGTTATAAAGGATTACAGGTAGCAGAGTTTGAGATTTAAGCCTGTGGAGCTGACAGGAGTGAGGTAAGTGTTAGTCAAATGGACTGGGGTTCAAGCAGGCCTCTAGATTTTGTTTTATTTGCTTGGTTTTACAAGGGAAGCCGGAAGACAGTCAAAACTGTGAAGGCAAGACTATCATAAGGAAGGGGAAACAAAACATCCTGGAGTTAAGGAGAAGACTAAGGATGCTGGGATACTTACCACATGTTGGGTAATTTTCATATACTAGCTTATTTTAACCTTTTGATTAAAATCGTTTGGGGGTTGCTTTTAGGTATACCAGGTTTGGAGTAGAAAAAATCCTTTAAATTTTACCAAAGGAATAGATTCTTAGGTTCTTAGACTTTGCTGCACCTTGTCAGGTAGCACCGGTTTAGGCACTGAGTACAACTAAACTTAATTGGTTGTTGGTTTTAAATAGCCACAGCTGGGTGGAGCCAGATGGCAAATCGTGTATTTCCTAAGCTCAGCGTTCCTCAGTTGTGACACAGATTCACTGTGTGTGTAGTGTCCATGTGGACCTACCTCTTCATTGTCCTGTGGACTAGGCAGGGCCAAAGAGCAATGCAGACATAAGGCTCATGCTGCCTGTTATGCCGTAAGTAATAAACTATTTAAATCCATGTGGATTCAGGGCTATTTTGGGAAATGCTATGGGACAACGTTGGCAAGCCTGACCTGAGGAACACAGATAGGTGAGTCTCCTAGCAGGTCCCTGCCTGGCACAACTACTTTTCAACCACAGATAAGAGGGGCTGGGGCCGAGTTTCAGCGCTGTTTTGAGATCTACTATTTGTCTCAGTTTGGCTTATACAATTTTTATATGTCAATTCAAAAATAATCCTTTTGGAGTAATCATCTTTTTACTGGCCAAATCTATGGAAGTGTGGCAAGCCAGCCTAGCAGCAGCCTCTGCGCTGCTGTTTAGGAATTGCTTGGCTGCTTGCTAGGCCAGAGGAAAAGTGCAGTGTCTCTAATTGTGGCCTGTTCTGCCTCCTCTAAGTTTATTGACATAAAAAGAGTTCTTTACCAAATCTTAGGAAATCGAATGGTATAAATGTTCCAGGAAGTGCTCATTAGGAAAATATAGAGAAATTGATAATTGTCACCTGTTATCTATATTTGGACAATTTGGTTGATCCATTTACAATAGATCTAAGTTTAGAATACCTGTTAGTGAATGTTTTCCTGTTCTTTGCCATCCCCCACCCTATTGCCAAACAAAATTGGTTTTTGTTATTTAAAAAACATATATTTAAGGTAGAGAGCTTCATATATTTATAATATAAAAGAAAATATATTGTCATACATTTGACAAATTTTCTAATTGCATATCATTTGCTATATTATGCCACATTTTATTAGGTGAAGTAACACATGGGGAATGAAAAAGACCATTTGAGAAGCTGAAAAAAAAATTCCAGTGTCTCCAAAAATCATGAACCTCTGGTTGAAATAACATTTTTTGCTGAAGGATTTTAAATGAGTTGGATTTATCTTTGAAACATTAGAAAAGATATGGAGCACAACATATTGATTTTTCTAACACAGCTTTAATAGGGACAAAAATAGTTTCAAATTAATTCCCTTGATAAAGATTTTAATGGAGATAAAATATAATATAAAAATTACTATGTGGACAGAAATAATAAAATTAGTATTCGAACTCAAAAGTTCACTGGAACTAAATCATGCCAACTAATTCAGTTCCCTTGAATTTAAGAGAACTATGATTGCATGCTTCCCTGTGGATATCTTGCCAGTTTCAATGGAAAAATGTACTAAAATTTTAAAATAAGGTATAGCACATGAGGTAAATACAGACAACTAATAACTGAATATGATAAGTAATATATGCATTGAATGAGAAGAAAGATCACACATTACATTATTGCATTATAAAATACATGTTAAAAATAGAGGAAAATCATTATTCCTAGTGATTGCTTTGGAATAATAAAATAATAATTATCAAATTATTTAATTATTCTTTTATTTAATAAATAAAGGAATAATGATTCCATTATTCCTTAGACTTGTTGAAGTCAAGTGTTAACAGTTTGTAGAGCCTTCTTTGTATTATTTGATTGATAAGTGATATAACTCTACCAATAGCAGTAAATACAAGTAGTACCAAATTTCTTTAGGGAGGAAAGCAAACAATTATTTTTAAATGTGAAGGAAAATTCCAATTCAGGTGGACTAATAGTAATCTTGCTTATTTCTGCATGTTTAATGTATTAGAGCCCTCAAGAGAAAGCATGGTAGCTTTCCATGGGGAAAGCCCCCTGTTGACCAGGGGGACGACAACAGTGTCTGTAGTGGGTGCGTATCTCACAGCTATCTCTAGTTCACATTACCTTAGGGTTTTAGTATCTTGGTTATTCTTGCCAATATCAAAACATGTTTACATTTGGAAACTTTAGCTCTTCTCTTTTAATAAGAATTTAAGTATGTGTTTAACTCACTGTATGCCTTTTTAGAGACCTTGAAATCTCCAGTAGCTTTATTACTTATTCCTTCGGAGCAAAACAGTTTGTATTAATAATGAGAAAATGTCCTCTTCTACTGCCAATATATTCATTTCATAAATACATGAGTGCCCTAAAAGATTTCTGAGTAAGTCTTCCATTATTTAAATTTTATGCATGAAAGTCTTTAGTGGTCTTCTTAGCCCCATTAAGCAGGCCACTCTAAGTGCTGTGATTTTTCTGAGGATTGATAGAACTAAACTCAAGAATTGTTTAATATAGATTTTTTTCATGGAAAACAGACACTCTTTCTTTATAATGTCATAGAAATGCTAAAATAAATATCTATATATTTAATAACAACAACCCCATGGCTACATCTCTTATAAGTAGTGATCATTTTATTGCAACAGAAGCTTTATTAATTTGGTGAATAAATACTAGTCACCCGAAGTTTTCTCTACCAGTTTTTCTTGGTGGCATAATTGCAGGAAGGAAATATTATTTGTTTAAAAAAAAGATAGAGCAGACATTTCTTTGTATCAAGAACATTCTATATGTATATTCAAAATGTATAGCTAATTAACATATCATCAAAAATTAGATTTGATTCATGCCATAATAAATCCATCAAGAAATAACTATGATGAATGTCAGTAGTGAAAAAATGATAAGGAGAGTGGGAAAGGAGCAAGAGCTAAAAAAGCATTTTTTCTAATTAAATTTCATGGTTTCTACAGTGACAAGAAAGAGTTGGAGGTGGACATACAGCATCCACACCATTCTGGGGCCCTTCGTAAGAGGCATTCTCTTGTCGTGCTCCACAGGAAACACTGGGGGTACTGGCAGGCTAGATCACCTGAGATCAGTTAGAAATAAGGAACTGAGGTGAGGCTTGCGGTGACCAGTTCAAGGATCTTGGTGGTAGCTTTGCAATCTAGCAACAGAATTTCCCCACCAGAGAAGCTAGTCAACAGCATTGCAGGAAACTCAGTCAACAGATCTGCCAGGTTTGAGTCCCTAGACAGCTTCCTCACCCAGCCTCAGTGCTCTCCTTCAACCTTCCCCAGACCAGAAGGCAGAGGCCGGTCAGTGATAATTCACAGAGGGAGCATCTGCTTTGGTGGAGCAGTCCAGCAGTGACCTAGCTTAGTCCCAATGTTTTCCTTAAACTTTCCCAGGCTGCAAGGGAGAAGCAGGTTGAAGATTATCTGCAAAGGAAACATCTGGCCCCACCCAGGCTCTGTAGCTGAGTGGCAACTCAGTCAATCTCCATTGTTCTCCTTAGGTCCTTTCTAGGCTGGGAGGCAAGAGCAGGTCAGAAAATATCTGCTGAGGGGAGTATCTGACTCTGCCCAACCCCCAAGTGGCTAAGCAGTGACCCCACCACGTCCCACTGCTCTCCTTAACCTTCCCCAGACTGGGAAACAACTGAAGATCAGTTACGATATTATACACAATGGGGAGCATTTGTTTTGCCAACCCTCAGCAGTCAAATGATGACCCCATGAAGCCTTGGTACTCTGCTCAGGTCTTCACTAGGCTGGGAGGCAAGCCCATTTCCATGAATATCTGTTGGGGATCGGTCCTGACCCTCCTCAGCCTAAGTGGTTGAGCCACAGCCCCAGAGATTTTGCCCAGCCTTAGAGCTCATTGCATAACCCTGCCCAACTACAGATTCCAAACTGCAGTATCACCTAGCCAGGGAAAAAATGCTGCAATACTGCATGATCAGAGGTAATTGCAGAGCCCAGCCAGCAATTCTGCTTGACTAAAGAGTTTAGCCAGTGGTCTCACCAGACCACAGAACAGAGCCAGTAGTTCCTCCACTTGACCCTAGAGTGTAAGTAGCACCCCAGGACAACAAAAGAACCTGACAACAAAGTCTATATGTCCAGGGTCACTACTAGCTGGCCCATCTAGAATCCCAGGCTAGACTAAATAGTGAAGATTTTTCACTTCCAAAGAATACTTGCAAAAGCCAGAAGATATGACTGTTTTCTCAAATGCACAGGTACCAACACAAGGACACAAGGATTATGAAAAATCAGGAAAATAGGAAACTACCAAAACCAAAATTAATTAAGCTCCTATAATGTAACCTGAAGAAATGGAGATCTACTAAGTGACTGACAAATAATTCAGAATAGTTTTCTTAAAGAAGTTCAGGGGACTAAAAGAAAATTTCAATAGAAAATCAATAACATTTGGGAAATGAAAAATGAACAAAATCAGAAGTTTGACAAAGAAATAAAAATAATAAAAAAATCCTACAGATGAAGAATACAATAACTGAACTGAAAAAACTCAACAGAAAACTTCATCAGCAGACTTGATCAATCAGAAGTAAGAATCAGTGAACTCAAAAATAGGTCATTTGAAAATATCCAGTCAGAGGAGCAAAAGAAAAAGGAATGAAAAAGAATGCAGAAAGCCTATGAGAATTATGGCACACCATCATTCTCACAATAAGAGTTCTGAAAGAGAAAAGAGAGAAGAAGGCCCAGAAAACATATTTATGGTAATAATGGCTGAAAATTTCCCAAGTCTGGGGAAAGGTAATAACATCCAGACATAGGAAGTGCAGAGCTCTCCAATCCAATTCAACCCAAAGAGGATTTCACCAAGGCAACTCATAATCAAATTATCAAAAATCAAAGGCACAGAAAAAATGTTGACAGCTGCAAGAGATAGAAAACATCACATTCAAAGAAGTCCCAATATGGCATTCAGAATATTTCTCAGCAGAAACATTGCAGGACAGGAGAGAGTGAGTTATTGTATTAAAAGACTGAAAGAAAAAAAATCTGGCAATCAAGAATAATTTCCCCAAGCAGTCTTTCACAAATGAGGGAGAAATAAACACTTTCCCAGACAAACAAAAGCTGTGGGGATGGGGGTGGGATTCATCACTACTAGTCCTGCTTTACAAGTATTTCTAAAGAGATTCTTTAAGTTGAAAAAAAAGGTTGCTAATTAATAACATAAAACTAAAGTAAAAAACTCAATGGTATAAATAATACAAAGTCATATTCAGAATGCTCTAATACTGTAACGGTGGTCTGTAAAGCAATTTTGTCTCGACTCTGAGGGTTAAAAGGCAAAATTATTAAAAACAATTGTAGCTACAATTAATTTTTAAGGGATACAAATTACAAAAGATAAATTTTGACATCACAATCATAAAAGGTAAAGGGGAATGAAAGTGTAGATTTTTTGTTTGTGATTAAGTTGGTATCAGCTTAAAATAGCCTGTTTTAAATATTAATATATTTTCTGTAAGCCTCATGGTAACTGCAAAGCAAAAACCTATAGAAATTGCACAACATATAAAAAGGAAGGATTCAAAACAAACCACAACAGAAAGCCATTAAGCCCACAAAGGAAGATAGACGAGAGGAAGAAACAAAGGCTCTACGAAACAACCAGAACACAAATTACAAAAATGACAGTAGCAATTCCTTACCTATCAATAATTTCATTGAATGTAAATGGATAAATTCTCTAATCAAAAGACATAAAATGTAATATGTCATGGGATTAGAGTTAGAAAGGAAACAACAAAAAGACATAAAATGGCTGAATGGATTAAAAAACACTATCCAAACACATGCTTCCCACAAGAGATTTACTTTACCAGTAAGGATGCACATAGACTAAAAGCGAAGGGATAGAAAAAGATATTTCGTACAAATGGAAACCAAAAGAGAGTAAGGGTAACTGTATTTATATTGGGCAAAATAGGAGCGAGAAGAGACAGCAGAGCAGCAAGGGAGGAAGCAGGAGATAGTGAGGAGGTTTCCGTGAGCATCCAGGAGACCAACTGCAGCCTTATGCAAGTTGAAGCTTTCAGTGGAAACATTACGTTTAGTATCTTAATACTCTAGGAATAAGATTTGCTAACAATGCTAAATTTCCTTATAAAACTAACACTCATTAATAGATGTACAGAATTAATAAGTCAATAATGAATCATATTAATTAATCACTAATAAATTAGTAAAAACCACTAATAAATTAAATATTAGCTAAAAAAGTTGTAAAAAGAGACAAAGTATGTTATTATATAATGAAAAAGTGATCAATCAAGAAGATATAACAATTATAAATATATATGTACCTAACATTGGAGCATCTAAATACACAAAGAAGTTGTTAAGTAATCTGAACGGTGAGATAAACTGCAATATGATAATGGTAGGGGACCTTAATATTCCGTTTTCAATAATAGACATATCATCTAGACAGAAAATCAATAGAAAACATTGGACTTGAATTAAACTTTTAACCAAATGGACCTAACAGACATATACAGAACATTTCATCCATTAGCAACAGATTACATATTCCTTACAAGCACACATAGGACATTTTTCAAGATAGATCACATGCAAGTCTACTAAGTTTTAATAATAAGTCTTAAAATATTTGAATAATAAGTCTTAAAATATTTAAAAAGACTGAAATTATGTGAATTATCTTTTCTTATCAAGGTGGCATGAAATTAGAAATCAATGACTTGGAAATCTTGGAAAATTCACAAATATGTGAAAATACGACAACATACCCCTGAACAACCAGTGGATGACAGAAGCAATAAGAAAGGAAATTTAAAAATACATTGGGACAAATGAAAATGGAAACACAACATTACAAAATTATGGGATGGAGCAAAAGTAGTCCCAAAGGAAAATTTAGATTTTATGCTTATATCCAAAAAAGCTTATATCAAAAAATAAATGCTATATCAAAAAGGAAGAAAGACCTCAAATAAATTATCATTACACCTCAAGGAACTAGAAAAAGAAGAACAAACTAATTCCACAGTTAGCAGAGCAGAGGAAATAACAGCGATCAGAGCAGAAATAAATGAAATGAGATTAGAGAAATGATAGAAAAAAACAACAAAGCTAAGAGTTGATTTTTTAGAAAGATAAAATAGACAAACCTTTAGCTAGACTAAAAAAAGAGAGAAAACTCAAATGAGAAATGAGAAAAGTGTATTAAAACTGATACAGCAGAAATATAAATGATCATAAAAGAATGTTATAAACAACTAAATGGCAACAAATTAGATAACCTAGAGGAAATTAATAAATTCCTAGACACATACAACCTAGCAAGAGTGAATCATGAAGGCATAGAAAATCTGAACAGACCAACAATGTGTAAGGAGATGAAATTAGTAATCAAAAATTTCCCAACAAAGAAAAGCACTGTACCTAATGGCTTCACTGCTGAATTCTACCATACATTTAAAAAAGAACTAAAACTAATCCTTCTCACACTCTTTTAAAAATGGAAGTTGAGGAAATACTTTGAAACTCATTTTACAAGGCTAGCATTACCCTGATTCCAAAACTAGACATGGAAAACAAAATTACAGGCTTGTATCTCCAATGAATTTAGACGTAAGAATCTTCAGCAAAATACTATGAAACTGAATTTAACATTACATTAAAAATATCATTCACCATAATCAAGTGATATTCATCCCAGAGATGTTAGGATTGTTCAACCTATGCAAATCAATAAATGTGATACACCACATTAACAAAATAAAGGATAAAAACTGTATGATCATTTCAATTGATACAGAAAAATCATTTAACAAAATTTAATATCCTTTCATAATAAAAACTCTCAAGATACTATGTGCAGAGAGAGTGTACCTTAACACAACAAAGATCATATCTATATGACATACAAATGTAGCTAACGTCGTCCTCAACAGTCTAAAGTTGAAAAAGCATTTTCTCTAAGCTCAAGGAGAAAACAACGATGTTCATTCTCACCACTCCTTTTCAACATAGTACTGGAAGTCCTCGCCAGAGCAATAAGACAAGGGAAAGAAATGAAAGGCATCCTAATAGGAAAGGAAGAAGTAAAATTGTCTCTTTGCAGACAATATGTCATATAAGTAGAAAACTCTAGACTGCACTATAAAAACTATTAGAACTGATAAATAAATTTCATAAAGTTGCAAGATAACCAACACGCAAAATTCAGTAGTGTTTCTACACACTGATAACAAACTATCAGAAAAGAAAACTTTAAAAAATCACATTTACAATACCAACAAAAAAGTAAAATACTGACGTGTAAATTTAAAGAGGTGAAAGATCTGTATGTTGAAAAGTATAAAACACTTATGAAAGAAATTGAAGATGACACAAATAAATAGAAAGATATCCATTCATAGATAGAAAAAATTAATATTGTTAAAATGTCCATACTACAAATTCAATGTAATTCCTGTCAAAATTTCATTGTCATTTTTCACAGAAATAGAAAAAATAGTTCTTAAATTTGTGTGGAACTCTGAAAGACCCCAAATAACCAAAATAATTGTGAAGAAAAACAACAAAACTGGAGGCATCACGTTCCCTGATTTCAAAATATTTTAAAGTGATTGTAATGAAAACAGTATGGTACCAGGAAAAAAAGACACGGAACAGGAACAGGATGGGAAGCCAAGAAATAAATCCATGCATTTATGGTCAACTGATTTTTGACAAAGCTTCCAAGAACACACATGGGGAAAGGACAATCTGCTTAATAAATAGTGCTGGGAAAACTGGTTATTCACATGCAGAAGAAGGCAGTCTGACCCTTTTTTCACAGTGTATGCAAAAATCAACTAAAAATAGATTCAAGACTTAAAGGTAAGACCTCATTTGTAAAATTATTCAATAGTAGAAGAAAACATAAGGAAAAGCTCCACAACATTGTTCTGAGCCATGACTTTTTGGATATGATTTTGAAGCTCAAGCAACAAAAGCATAGACAAATGGGATTGCTTCAAGCTAAAAAGCAAAAGAAACAATTAACAAAGTGAGGAGACAACCCACAGAATGCGAAAAAATATTTACAGACCATGCATTTGATAAGGGACTAATATCCAAAATATATAAGGAACTCAAACTCTCAATAGCAAGAAAACAACCCAATTCAAAAATAGGCAAAGGATCTGAATAGGCATTTGTCAAAGGAAGACATACAAAGAGCCAACAGGTATATTAAAAAATGGTGAGCATCACTAATCATTAGGGAAACGCAAATTAAAACTGTGATGAGATGTCTACCATCTCACACCTTTAAGAATGGCTTTTATCAAAAAGATGAAAGGTAATAAGCGTTGATGAGAATGTGGAAAAAATGGAATGCTTGCACACTTTGGAGGAAATGTAAATTAATACAGCCATTATGTAAAACAGTATGGCAGTTCCTCCAAAAGGTAAAAATAGAACTACCATATGCTCCAGCAATCCTATTTTGGGTATTTATCCAAAAGAATTGTAATTAGTATGTCAAGGGATATTTGCACTCCCATGCTCATTGCAGCACTATTCACAATAGCCAAGATATGAAATCAAACTAAGTGTCCATCAATGGGTGAATGAATTAATAACATGTGGTAGATATATATAATGGAATACTATTTAACCTTAAAAATAAGAAAAATCTATCACTTGTAGCAATGTGGATGAACCTAAATGACATCTTGCTAAATGACATAAGCCAGCCACAGAAAGATAAATAGTGTACAATCTTACTTATTTGTGACATATAGAAAGTTGAACTTACAGAGTTAAGGAGTGGGGAAGGGGATGGAGGAAATGAGTAGCTGCTGGTCAAAGGGTACAGTATTTCAGTTAGACATCTGGAATAAGTTTTGAGATCTGTTGCACAGAAGTGTGACTATAGTGAATAATCATGTATATTTCAAAAAACTGAGAGTAAATTTCAAATGTCTCACCACAAAAAAATGATAAATAAGTAAGGTGATAGATATGTTAATTAGCTTCATTTAATCATTTCACATTGTATACATATATCAAAGCATAACATTGTATTCCCTAAGTGTATACAATCATGATTTGCCAATTAAAAATAATATTAATAACAAATAATATGCTCAATAGAGATTTTTAATCACTGTCTATTGTGGCTTTTTCTTCCCTGGGTAATAATTTTTGTTTGATGAACATCTACAATATGGTTGAAGCACTGATGACTTACAAAGTTAATAGCCTTATTCAGGAAAATTATATCTCTAAGTAGAAAATTTACACATTTTAAATACCCACTTGTTTGTTAAGTTAAAATTGGTCTAATTTTGTCATCGCAATAGCTCTGAAGTGTTTTTATACCTAAAAGTGAACAGAACCTTCACTCAAAATAGAGAGATGAAGGGACTTTAGGAAGCTAGTGGCACAGATTTTATTCAAGGTCACAGATTCTGATTTTAAGTCCAATGCTCTTTCCATGATTTCAAAATATTCCCTCATAATTTGGGGGAAATAAATTGCTGTGGTTGTTGCAAGCTAGAGGAAAGGTGATTAAATCCTTCAGGGAGAAGAATACTTTCTTGATTGTCTTTGAGAGAATAAAACCATAAGGGAAAATTTTCTTCTACAACCTAATGAATATTTTATAGGAGAAAATGTGTGCAGATTGTGGAGCATGAATCAAGGCCACATAGGACCAAATGAGGCTCCTGAGAGCAGAATGCAAGAAAATGCAGTAAAATATGATGAAGTAAAATGCCAGACCTTCACATGACCATGGAGAGTGTCACCATCAAGGAAGGTGAGAGGTTGAGTCATTCTAGCTGATCGCATTATAAAATAAGCATCTTTTGCTAAACATGATAGTCACCCTGTTGTACCAGACTAGGGTTTCTATCTTGGGAAATTTATTATGTGGAAGTGACAGATTTGCACCTTTTTTTCCCCCTAAAGCTGCACCAGAACTGGGTACAGAGATTTTAGTGAATTCAGGGGGAGTGTGGTATTCAATCAAATAACTTTTGTGACATCATCCCACAACAGCAATTTTCAAAAATAAATAATTGTAGGTGCACCTACGTGTCTCTCAGCTTATAAGAAAGTAGGATTTTCTAGGGCCATTGGTGTATAAATTACACATATAAATTTCTTTAAGTTCTCTAATTCAGGGACCTTCCTCTTGCTTCCCAGGCATCAGCCACAGTCTGTGTCAGGCGGGATCTTACCTGAATCCTCTTTGTAGACAGGTTTATGACTCTAATGGACCTGTCCATTCCCTGTTGGAAAGGAACTGAAAAGCTGGTGAAAACTGTATCATTCAATCTTTAAATGGCTTTCAGGTCTATACTAATAAATTTTGAATTCAAAGTTCATAACTTTTAGTTCAGCCACATAATTCTTCTTATTTTGTTTACCATCTCAAGAGCCTTAACATAAAATGCTACTTTCATCATTCTAGATCCTTAACAAAAATTACCTGTCAGTTTGAATTAAAAGTAGTTTATTTTTTAAACATTATAAGAAAAATCTTGTTCTTGGGAAGTACTAAACAAGCCCCAAATCTTTTGTTCAGTATTTTAAAAATATACACAGTAGAATAAAAAATAAGCAATAGAGTTACATGTTTAAACTTATTTCTTACTCTAATTCCATGTTACTATATGGATAATTTCATTTGTTATAAATCATGCTATAGATAGCATGGAAAATATACAAGACACAAGAAGTGTATGATGCAGTGAAAAGTGTAGCACATGAGATTTAGAAAATTCTAGACTCATTTCTATTTGCCCTTGAATATGTGACCTTGAATGAGTCATTTAATCTGTGTTTCATGGCCCTTATTTGTAAATGGAAATAATATTGTTTTCCTTTAAGACATTATTGACTGATTGAGTTATACCTTACATTTCCAAAAATTATATGTGGGTACCCATGGCACTCATTACATAAGCTCCTTGTGTTGATCAATACCACTGCTGGGTAATAAAATGATTTATATTAAGTAGTGAGAGGTATTTTAGTTAGGGTTGAAAATTAGCTCAATATAATTCAAGAATTTTCTGTGATTTTGCATAAAATAAGTTGATTTTCTTCAGTGAGGTCTGGGGCTGAGCTTCTCAATTCCATGCTGGGAATACCTGACCAAGGTACTGTGTTCTGTTCTGAAAAGCTCACTTTAGGAGGTCCTTTCATCAAATTGAGGAATGTATACGGCTAGGCAATGAGCATGGTTTTGGATGGACATGATAAAACAAGATATTTTACTGGGAGAATTCATCAATTAGGGACTTGATCAGTATCTTTGATTATTTGCAGTAATGGCATACGTAGCAAGATTTGGACTAGTTTTGTGAGGCTCTCTCTGGAGGGCAGGAGTAGAATGAATAGGTAGATGACGTAACATAAAATTATTTCTAACAGATCTGACTTCAAAATGGATTGGAGTAATAAATTTCTCAATATTTAGGTATTTAATCACTGTCTAGACAGATGCTTTAGGGAACTTTTGTAAAGAATTGGCTTAAGTTATATCTTAACTACCAAAGCCCCTTTTCACTTAAATATTTTGTAAATTTGTCATTTTTATTACCATTCACTATCATTGGTTAATTGTTAAGTCATTAGATTAAAATAAATTTAATCTTTATTTATTTATAAGTATATGTCTAGAAAACATCAGCTGAAAATCAAATACATTTATATTACTACATTATTCTAGTTCATCACATTTCCTCAGGCCCATATTCTTGAAATATATATATTACTTACTGATAAATGAACCTGTATTTTCTGCTTTAGCTTTTCAAAGTGTTTTTGAATTCTGAGAACATTTTTTTCATCTTTGATATCATCCATACCTCAACTCTTCCTCTTTCTTCTCTTCAATTGCTAGCTTCTTAAAATGGTGTCATGAAGACAAAATAAGACCCAGTCAATATAGTTAGAAGAAATAAATAAATTAGGTGAATTAGAGAATTGTCTGACCTTTGTGGAGATGCTAACTTGTTGAAAGAAGGTTGATTTCTACTATTTTCTAAGGGAAACGTAAAGATAATACTTTGCTTATAAGAAGAGCAGAATAAATTAAATCACCTAGCTATTAGCTCAAGTACCTGAATGAGCATTTTACAACTGTTTTGGATCATTCCTATATTGGCTACATCTTTGTTAGAATTTATGATTTTAATTCAAGATTGATTTAGGGTCTATATCACACAAGATTTGTAATCCTGTAGTGAATTTGCTACTTCACCCTTCATCGAATGTGGGCAGAAAAAAGATCTTACGCATTACGGTTTTTTAGAATGTGTTTGTATGTATATTTTTCCCTGAGTGTGATGGAATGCAGTAAGCTAAAAGAGAAAAAAAGGTAAAGAAATTATATCAAGATATTCATATTTGATGTATATCATAGGTATTTATCTCTAGGAAAAGTTCATTCTCTCAAGTATGGAGAAAATTTAAGGAGCTCTTTTTATCATAGTGAAGAAAATTATGTAGTATATTCATAGCGAACCAATTAAACTTAAGTAGTGAATGGCTTGGGTGATCTGGACAGTTAACTGGTGGGTAAACTTTCTCTGTATTTATGCATCCTTTGTGGTCTGAAGCCTTGCAAACTGTACATCATTAACTAACTCCCTACTCTCATTTTTGAAATTGTTTAAGCTATAATTTCTTACCAGCCAACTGTAAAATAGTCAGGAATATGTACATAATAAATTAGTTTAGGTTGAAGTAACTGGTCATAGATTGAGATTAATGATATTACTTAATTTTGCATCACCTTGCCAAAACCACAGGGAGTAACACAGTTAAACACAGCAAGAGAGTAGGTAGCAACTGAAATGGATAATAAGTATGAGTTGTCTATCATCAAATGAAAGTGTCTACAATAGTTATTACCTCAGATCTCTCTTGTATCATAAACTATTGCAAAATGCCTTCTCCCAGCTTCAGTGTAGTGAGAGACATAGTCTCCTTATAGTTATAATGTAAGAGCATTTAAATGGGATAATATATGTAAAGTACCTTGAACAGTTTCTGGCATTTTAGTTGGGGAAAAATAAACATGAATTTTCTCTTACCATTGCTTATTAAGTTTTTATACAGAATATGAAAGAAAGCTTTTCACGAGGGCTGCACAAAAAGTAATAATGCCTATGAAAATTTTGAATAAGTTTTCAGGGTATTTTCAGCCTTTGTAATGAGCATTTCTTGCTAAATTAGTTGGTTTTATGGTGCTTTTTATATTACTCAGCTGACACTAAATAAGTTATCTGTTGAGTTGGTATTTTTTCCCTTTTGGACATAGATATGGATACAATATTAAACTCATATGTATTTGCCTAAGAGAACCATATACAAGAACTTTCTGAAGAGGGCAGGGTGGGGAATTAAAAATCCAGGCTCTCAGAATGTTCTGTCCTTGGTATTTTCAGTTGGATTAAATATTTGTCCTAAATAAGCATTACCCTTGTTAGTGTGTCTGACATTTTTCTCACCTGCCCGTCTGCTTGACTTTGCTACAAGGGTTGTTCCAAGTACCTTTGTTTTTAGGTTTTTTCCAGATATTTGATCACTTTCCTTGACTTCCTTTCTGCTCATCTTCCCGACAATGACCCAGTTCTTTTTCCTGACTTTCAGTTGCTGCATTTGCTGGACATTTGTCTTGCTTCATTTCTGATTCAGATTTATTCTGAAGCTATAATTAGTAGTTTTTAGGCTCTGAAATGTGGTTTTCCCCTACCCCCAATTTCTACATAGTCTTGTGGTCTTATCAGAGTGATGCACGTGGTGAGTGTTCAATGAGCAGTTGCAGACTTGATTTCCTGACTCTTAATGTCTCTGATTCTTACTGTTTTCCTACTGCTGCTTCTAGGATTTGACAGGTTGTTATTTATTCAATTAGTAATAAACAGACAGAAAAAAGATGGGAAAATTTTACCTGTGCTTCGCTGATATCAGATTCAGTCTAGTCATTGATAATTATTCACTGAGGCATCCTTGTCCCCGATTTGGAGCTAGTGAATATGTTGTACATACAGCATAGAGTAACATTTTAACTAGAGAATAAAAACCACAGCCCACTAACTGGATGTTTTATCTCAGAAACCAAACATATAGGGCATTTCCAGTATGTGGATCCTTTTGTGTTAAGTATTAGGCAAAATGTATATTGTTAACTCTGTGAAAACATTAAATTAGTAGATATTTTACTTGGCATGTTATTATCCAATGACAAAAAATACCAACCAAAAAAATTTTAGTAGAAGGAGTTACATATAAAAATAGGAATAATAATTTAAGATAAACAATAAAGATATACATTAAAATATTTATCTATCTTAGTCCACTTGGGCTGCTCTATAAAAAAATACCTTAGATTGGGTAATTTATAAGCAACAGAAACTTATCATTCACAATTTTGGAGGCAGAGAAGTCCAAGCCCAAGATCAAGGAATCCCAGCAGATTTCGTGTGTGGTGAGAGCTTGCTCTCCGCTTCCTGAAATGGCACCTTCTAGTGCTAACCTCACGTGGTGAAAGGGGCAAGAGAACACCTTGAGCCCCTTTTATAAGAGCACTAATTCCATTAACGAGGGTGGAGCCCTCATGACTTAATCACTTCCCAAGGGCTCCAACTTTTAATACTATTACATTGGGGTTTAGATTCCAACATGAATTTTTGGAGACACCAGACATTCAGACCATAGCACTATCTAAAATAAAATAATTGTGGAAATTACCATTTTCAACCTAAATTTATTTTTAAAATTTTGAAAATCTGGTCTGTATTTAAGTAGAATTATATTTCTAAAAATGAATAACTTAGGATGATTTTTTATTCTATCATATAAAAAAAGTAAAAAATTATGTTTAGTTATTCTAGGCAAGGCTGATGTTTTTAAAAACAAAACTATTTGAAAAAATTTTACTCTCGAGTGTGCATTCTTGTATCGCTAATGAAAGCTTTGCTGTCTTAAATGAAAGGAAACAAATATATGTATAAAAGATAGCTTTTCTTCACAGGTTTTATTTTATCTTTAACAGAGTCTTGAGATGCTGTTAATGTCTAAATAGTTTTAGAATTTCAACAATAAAGAAATACTCTGGGCAGAATTTTTGTATTTTTACTTTCAAGGCCTCTGTTGTGGCATTCACATACCAGTTAAGCATATTAGTTTTTCCATTTTTCTGTTAATATTTTAAGCTGCAACTTGGATGATCAAACAGAGATAGTAACCAGATATTTAATGTGCAGAATTGTATGCAATCATTTGTATTTATCTAACATTTTACATTTCTAACTTCTTTTCATGTTGTTAGACCTTCACACAGCATTCCTGTGCATATGAGCTTAGGAGCTTTGTTTTTTTCTGAGACGACAGATACCAGCATTGAGAAAATCAATCAGGGCACTGGGCATGTGAAATTTCTTCTTTCCTCCTTGGTCTTGGAATGTGATAGAAGACAAATCTAATTTCTTTTGCTTACTTGAAAGAATAACTTCATCCCTATGTTAGATTTAGGCTATGTTGGCTAGGGGTAAGGAGAGGAAGTGTATGATATTTAGACGAATGGGGAATTTATTAAGGGCTAGGCTCTTTGAGGGAGAAATGTAGCAGTTTAACATATCCTTAGTGCTTATAATGTGTTAGGCTGTAGATATGAAAGTTAATAACTGTCTTCTGCTGCTGGTCCTATTCAGCTCTCTTCATCTTACCCTTTCAGCTTTGCCTACTCCAAGTTGTTCTCCATGTTGCTATCACATAGCAACTGAGCAGACCTCTCTCTTACTGCAAATCTGTTATTTACTCCCTTATTAGAAACTTCTTTTAGGTTCTCTATCATCCACAAGAAGGAAGTCAAGCATACAAACTACCCCCTAACCCATCTGGGCCCCCAGCCTCACTCAGCTCACCAGCCACTTCATGGTTCATGCCGTAGTAATGAACTACCTCTGGTCTATTTCATACCTCCACACTCTTGCTCCCTCTCCCTGATTCCTGGAAGACCTTGCCAGAAAACCTTTCCTGGACCACAGTTAGTCTAAGTATCCCTGTAAAGAAAATTAGAATATTTACCCCAAAATATACTTATTTGGTATATTTTGACATGGCCATTCAGAGGGACTGCAAAACACAATAGCCCTGAGAAGCTGTCCGAATTTGAGGAAAACTTGTATCTGTAGATGAAATGTATGCACTGGGGAAATGAGGCAAGCAACATATGCAAACAGGCTTTCTCTGTGGCTCTCCTTACATCTAGGAAAGATTAACTTACAGAAAAAAGAGACTCTCATACTTTTAAAGGTATGTCAGAAAAACTTTTACCACAGGCTACCATTATTTTTTCTGAGGGTAGCTCCAAGATACCTGAAATATTTTCATCTGCATAACAAGACAGCCTTTGCTTGACATGCTTTCCTCCCTTCACTCTCCCATACCCTGTGAGGACACCTCCCCTGAGAAGCTCGAAGCCCCTATTCTTTCTGTAACCTTAGGATGGCATAAAAACTTCAAAATTTAAGTCATCTGGTCCTTCCTTTGAGCTTCATATTTTGTGTGTGGCATCCATGTCCAAATGAACGTTAATAAAGTTTTATACTTTTTTTTCCTGTTAATCTTTCTTTTATTACAGAGGTATCCCAGCTAAGAACTTATGAGGGGTGAGAAAAGAAATTATACATTTTTCCCCCTTCCTTTGCTCCAGGCTTCTGTAGGGACCAGGGCCCTTGGCTCCCTCAAGTTTCACTAAAAACCATTCACAAGAGACAGATTGATTAACAGGAGAAAAGAGCATACAAATTAATTTAATGTGTATACACAGGAGCCTTCAGAATGAAGACTCAATCTTCCAGTGAGGTACAAAAGTTTATGAAGAATGGGGACTTGGATTGTGGGAAAACAGGTTTTAGTGGCAAGACAGGTTATATGTAGCAATTCAATCAATACTATTCTCACTTTCCTTGTGGCGAGTGTTCTTCATTGATAGTGAATTGCTCTCAATTTCAAGGTGCAAGGTAAAGACTATTTCCTTGGAGAAAAAGATTATGTTATAGTCAAACTATCACTATAGGAACAATTTTTTGGACCAGCGGAAAATTTTTGTTACTTTACCTTTTAAGTATATATTAAATCATTGTTTTTGTGTTAATTATAGTTGAGGTAAAACTGGTTTATTCACTATTTAACTTTCTTTAAGAAACAGATGGAATCTATTTATTAGTGAATTGTAAAAAAATCCTTATTCATCACTTTGGAAACTAAAATTCAGAGATGAATTTTGAATGAAAATATTAATAAAATGTATGTTCATTAGAAATTTTTTTTACTTTGAACTATAATGTATAGAGTCTATGTAAATTTTCTGTTACACATCTGGAATATTGAGAAAACAAGCAAAACTTATGACTATATTCAGGGGCTTTCATTTTTAATTGATAATAAAACTGTATTTTAATAAATATTGATATATTAAAATAAAATAGACTTTGATATATAGATAATCCAGTTTCACTGGCACTAATGGTATATTTTGAAGTAATTTTAAAGATAAAACTGTTATATTTAAACTAAACATCATAAAACATCATATAAAATATTTATTATAAACATTTTGATATCAAAAGCTCATACTAGAAGTTCTTTTTCTATTATTGTATAAGAAACTTTCAGATTATTTACTCCTGCAGATAGACCCTAATATGAAAAATGTCATGATGACCTCAGGCTGAAGCTTGTATTGTGTCACAGTCCTCTGAGGGAGAAAGAATCCAGGCATCTTAACAAGATTTATAGATTTCTGTTGATTCACCACAGGGATGTTTTAGAATGTCTCAGAGTATGGTGGTTTTGTAATAACCAGTGAAAGAAGTTACGGCCTGTCACAGTTTGTACTTTAAGTAAACTCCAGTTACTCTTGCATTGTGTGTATCAAGAGCAAATGTTTTAATACTCGTTAGTGGTACGAAAGAGTGCAAGTACATGCACCATTTCTCTGGTCTTTAGGTCGGAGCATTGCCTCTCTTCCAATTTCTAGAATCTTTGAAAAAAACACAGCAAGAATCTCAAGTGTTTAAACCCCATGTGTGGTGGTGTGTACAAAGAAGGCACAGTTAGACACTTGAGCAGCTTATGGTCTACTTGGGGAAATGTGCTGTCTGCAATGAAGACAGCTATTTTGATGGCTAGAAACAGACTCACTCAGGTCATCTCAAATAGTAAGATTGTGATTATATCACACACGAGAATGAGGACAAGAGAATATTCTCACAGGAATCCAGAAATAGAGCAGAGACCATAGAAACTAAAAAGTAGTTTATTATCTAGAAAAACCCAATTAGCTTTAGCCCTTACCAGTAGGAAATTCTCCATTTCCTACCACTGAGGAACACAGTCTTCCTCATTTCAGCCTCTACTACAACTAATTGCTTCATTCTCTATTATAAACATCTTCTATCTATCTCAGTTTTGACTTACTTTTAACATATATTTTTACTTGTGGTCCACTATAATACTGATACTTCATGACCTCCTTTTGGGTCCATAATTTTAGCTCCTGCTCCTATTACCAGCTCTTCATCTTCTTTTTTTTCATGTTTAGATTACCAAGAGAGAATCTGAATAAATTATCCAATTACTGTCATGTATATATGGTTAGAGCATTAGTGCTCGCTTATCTATAGACTTGCTTTCCTTGGTCAGTTGCTATTCCTTAGTCTAGCTACTAAGGGGCAACATCTTGTAGTATAGAACATGCCTCCTAGAGGTTATGAACTACCTGGAGCTGATCCCTCAGCTTGCCTTAAATTTTTATGTACATGGAAATTTTTCTTAGAAAAGAACTATGAAAATGGAAGGCATTATGTGTATTCTGTCCAATATAGGAGAAAATGCATAATGCTCAGATAATTAACATTGTCTTTGCTATATAAGTTAAGGGAACAAAAATAAAAATTTTGACCAATGAAGCTGAATTAATGGCTCCAAGGATCCAGAATTTCATTGCAGACAACAAAATGAATGAATCAAAAGCTCAGAAGAATAAGTTTTAGAAATGAACAGGATCTTAATAGTTATCATGGCAAGCTACCTGATATATGAGGACTGAGCTATAGATTGAAGTCCCACAGCTGGATATTATAATATAGGTCTAGTGATTCTAGATTCATTGCTCATTTCACTCTAACCCACTGTCTACTTACACTAACTTATACTAAAGTCCATGGATGCTCAAGTCCTTGGTATGAAATTGTATAGTATTTGAATATAACATATATACCTCATTCCACATGCTTTAAATCTTCTCTAGATTACTTATAATACCTAATACAATGTAAATGCTATGTAAATAGTTGTTTAGGGAATAATGACAAGAAAAAAGTCTGTATGTGCTTAGTACAGATACGAGTTTTTAAAAAATATTTTTGATCCATTGTTGGTTGAATCCATGGATGTGGAACCCACAGATGTGGAGGGCTGATTGTATATTTATGTAAGTATATAGAAGATGTTGAAAACTATATTTCTCATTGTCAGATAAAGAAGTTAAAATAAACAAAAAGGAATGCCCAAATGAACTGTGTGGTATTGAATTGGACTCACATATGACAGTATGAACTCATGGTTTTATAAAATATATATTAGTGTACATGTATAAAAAATAAATATAAATGTGTGTGTGTATACATGGGTTAATATAAGTTTATGTATTTCCCATGTTCTGAGAGTAATACTCCAGCAGCAATGACCATACCTAGTTCTCAGATCGTGGTTTCTAAATAGCGGTCTCTGATAAAATGAACCAGGGCTCCTTAGAAGAGTGGTTAATTCCATAACTGGGACCAGGAAGATACAAATGAGCCTGGAGCATCTTGTGGTGCCAGAAAGTAAAACATCTCCCCAGTAAAGAAAAGAAAAAAGAACAGACATTTCAAAGAACACAATAGCCAATCTAAAGGAGCTACCAATTGTCAAAGCTGGAATAATTTGAGAAAAAAATAATGATAATATTGGATCAATACTCAAAGAATAAAATAAATATTCTTGAGCCCTAATATAATTCAATGATAAATTAAGGAAAACAGAAATTTTTCCTTGCAGAAAATTTCTAATTAATAAATTTAGATAGAAAGAGGGAAATGCAAAGTCACCGTATGAATACTAGAATAATAATTTTTGCAAGTAAGATCAACTGATGAATACTAAATCAGTGGGAAAAAATTAAGAGTGTATTTGCATAGTCTCAAAGTATTTCCACTATTTATTACTTAGCAAGGGGAAAAAAGAAACTTTATAGTGAAGAAACACAGAAGACATCATCTTAATAAAATGACTAAGTTTAACATCACTTGTGATAATGTATATCTACATCATGTATTTTCTGAAATTGTGCACTGAGAAAGGTATATAACACTTCTATGATATTTATCGTCAAAATTCATGACTTTATTCTAATCATGAATATATATCAGACAAACCCCAAATAAAGGAATTTACTATAAATATCTGACAATTGCTCTTTAAATGTGTCAAAGTTATAAAAGACAAGAAAAGCCTCAGGAGTCAATATAGGTTAGAGGACAACTATTAAATGTAAAAGCAATATTATTTGTGATGGTTTATTTTATGTGTCAAGTTGACTTGGCTAAGGGGTTCCCAGATAGCTGGTAAAACATTGCTTTTGGATGTGACTGTGAGAATCACTGGAAGAAGTTAGAATTTGAATCAGTAGACTTGGTAAAGAAGATCTGCTGTCATCAACATGGGAAAGCATCATTCAGTCCAGTGAGAGTCCACATATAACAAAAAATGCCAAGCAAGGGTGAATTCTCTCTTCATGAGCTGGGACATCCATCTTCTCCTGCCCATGGACATCTGCAGTCCTTGTTCTTAGGCCTTTGGACTCTGGGACTTACTTAATTAGATGAGCTAATATAAGTACAAGAACAAACAGACTCAGGAGATCAGAAGACTTTAGGAGAGAGTGCTTCAAAGATAAAAGGAGAATCAATAGAATATATAATGATTGACAGCTTAGAAAAAAATCAAGATATGATAAAGCCATAAAATAATAGATAATCCATTTGAACTTTATGCTAAAGTTTTGTGCTTTTGGTGTATAAGAGCCAAAGCATTGAAGCTACAGAATAGGAAATCTAGTTCTAGCACTCCTCTTTGATAGACAGAAAATTTATGTACTCATCAATCTCCACTTGACTCTTACAGGTGACATCATCTTATCAAATGAGAAGTCAAGAGATACTGGCTTTGGTTTATGGGATAAAAAATGTAGGTTTAAATATGTTGTTTGAAATTGCATAGTTGATTGACCAGAATAGTGATAAAACAATATTATCGTAAGGAGTAGATAAGAGGATGTAAAGGAAATCATCCTTATTTATCACATTAGGAAGTCAATAGCCAACATATAAAGTCAATCACACAATGAAATTTAGATACAGCAAAACTTCAGAGAAGAGGTTAGCCACCTAATAAGTAGAAAAAATAAAGAAAAATTTGAAAAAATTAATAGAGGATGTGGATTGGGCTATTGAGGGAAGGGGAAGTTTGAGATGGACACCTATAGTTCTTTCTATGCTCTTTCAATGACTTTTAACTGTGTATTTGTACATATTACTTTTTATTTTTACTGTTCTGACAATACAGTTGTCACCTACTAGAGCCACTAAACTATAGCCAGATGTGTGTGTATTCTTTTCTTTAATATGTATCTCTCTCTCTCTCTCTCTCTCTCTCTCTCTCTATATATATATATATATATATACATGCATGTGTAGGTACATATAAATTATCAAATATAAAGCTAATTCACCGGGAATGATTTCTAGCAATAGATTCAGTAATTCAAGTGACAGCTGTCTTCAAGTTAATGATTTAAGCAATAACATTTTTTTCTAAGCTGAAAGCAACAAATTGGTAGCGTATTTTCTTAAATTGATACTCACCCAGCTCCCATGTCTAGTGTTTAATTGAACACAACTAATGTTATAGTCAAAAGTCCCTTGAATATCACTCATTGAACCCTCCTAAGTTTGTAGATGAAAAATAAATGCAAATGAGTGATTCATTTAGAAGTAGATGTCTAGTGACTAAATGTTGGGGTAATTTGACACGTAAGCTGATAGTATGATTCTTTAGGTAACTGTAAGCTCTTACTTATCAACTGTTTTAGGCCAATATTGAGTGGACTGAACATTTTGAAAAAGTTAATTTACATTCTAGTATTGAATAATTAAATAAGAAAGAAGTTTACATAATAGTTCTAAACAGGTGTTCAGGTTAAATACTGTTCACATGTTCCTTGGTCACTCAGCAAATAACATTTTTAAGAAAGAAGTCATTGATGTTCAGAACTTAACTTGGATGCTACTTGGTAGGATTTCACTATGGATAGAAGATCCTGACAGATATTTTAGTTAACAATAAGAAAAGAAGAATTTGATACTAAAAATGTATCTCATCTAAGTTGTTAAGGTAATATGGCTACGATAATGAAGTATTAAATATATCTGCATAATTTACTGACTGTGATTCAACCTGTGAAACCCAGCTGTTCCTCTGATATTTGTTCAGAGGGACTTTTGCCCACCTGTCTATAGGTTGGACATCTTCTGGCTCTCTCTCAGACCATCCACTAAACTGGTGGGAACACTGTATTTCCTTGCTCTGATGGTCACTGCTCAGGTATTGACCCTTGGAGCTCTTTCTCAGAAATGGTCTAGTAAATCTCACTCTGGCTTCATTCACCTTGCTGTGAATAGGAAACCCTTCCCTTCCTCTGGCCTCCCAACTGGAAAGGGGAATGAACAACATTGAGCATGGGCTGGAAGCATTTGTTGATGTATTCGACTACTTTCCACCATACACACACTACTGGCTCTACTTTTTCCCTTTTTCTTCTTTCAAAGAGGAGTGATAGCATGGGCACTGGAGCCAGATTTGCTCAAATTCCAACTCCACTGCTTACTGGCCATATGTCTTTAGGAAAGAGTTTTTCCTTTCTAAGGCTTAGTTGTGTTTCTCCTTTCTAAGACTTAGTTTCTTCATCTGTAGAGCGTGAATAATAATTGTATTTCTTCACAAGATTTGTGTCATGTGGAAATGAGATTTTGCATGTAATGTGCTTGGTTAGCACAGTATTTGGTATAGAGCTGGCATTCCAAAAATGCTAGTTATTATTATTTTACTTTTCCTTCTTCCTCTCTGCTGCCAAAAATACTTAGTGGCATGTGGTGTGAAGGCAATTGACACATAAATCTAAGTGGGAATATTGACAATATAAGCCTGAAAATGTGTCCAAAATGAGGCACTGGGATTAAACAAGTAGCTGTCCTATTATAAAATTAAGAAAACAAAATAAAATGTCTTTACCTTTGTGGAAGTCTATGCTACTTAACTCTATACTAAAATGTATATTTCTAGATGCACAGTAGCAAAATACCCATTATAGTGTGGATTTTCATTATTGATATAGTTATCTGGCAAATCTGTGAAGAGGGGATAATAATATTGCCTTGTCCTTGAAAATAAAAGCAGGAGGTTCTGGAGTCTGTTGTGCTTCCTGAGAGAGCCAAATATTTTTCCTTTTTTTTTGAAGAAGTTTTGCTCATTAAAATTCAGTCCCTTATCTGCCATTGATCCAGAATAAATTGCTAACTAGCATTCAAATGGTTAAATTGTTTTCCGAAATCTATGATGATTATGTTGAAACAGTATTTGATAACATTCTTTTTTTCACCAAGTAATTTTTGTCAAAATATGCTTTCAATATTCACTTTGATTACAACTAAAATGCTGTCACAGTGTTCCTAAGATGCTGTCAATGCAATTTTGTAGTAAATAATATTATAATGTCGATGTATGACCAAGCTGACACGATGTCAAGGATACACTCAGCATGGCTATGTCATAAATTTAATGGAAAATGCATATTTATGGAGCCCTTAAGATGTCAAAATCGAATCATGCAAATGTTATATTACTGAGAATAAAGAGATCAAGTCGGAGGAAACTTTGTTAAAGATTATGTAAATTCTACTGAATAAAGGAAATTTCAAGTTATAGCAGTCAAGGTGCCTTCAGATTATAAAATGCTAGCATATCTCCCATGACAACTCTGGAGGACTCCCCCAGCTTTATTGACAATACTTGATGTCCTTGGACTTGAGGAATTTTGTGTAAGTAATTTACAAATTCTCCCACCATGATTTGCCAGTATTAATAGAGAACTTCTAATTTCAGAAAAGGGGTGAAGTAATTAAAGGTGTTCTAATTCCAAGTCCTGCCCACTGTGATGACATTTTTTCTTCCAGCCTGCTCTCCTGTTTTAGTAGTGGAAGGATGGAATTGAGATCTTGGACCTACCACAGGCTTCTCTATGTGGAAAAGGCGAGTGTCTGTGTGCAGTTCTGATATACACTCAGCTGATTTCTAGATTTCTTCTATCATAAATTCATTCCTTTTGGTTAAGATTTTAAAACGTCATTTCTATTAGGGAGAAGAACACATCAGACATTGTCCATGTTTACTGACACGTTTTTCCAATGTGGTCAAAGAATGGCATGCATCTGGATTCCCTGGGATGCTTGTAGAAAAAGCAGGTTCCATTGTGAATTCTCTCACAGATGTCCTGAGACAGAATATTTGGGCATTAATATTTATTTCCTGCCTATAAGTGTGTCCTGAGAAGGACTAGCCACCAAAAGTCATACCTTTTCTCTGGGCTATGAAATACCTACCCATTAATCATCCTGGCTCCAAGTCTGGTACTCATATTTTTTTCCCTGTTTGATTTACGGAGTATTGTTTCTCTGTCATGACCAGTGTGTGCTACTCAATATTTTTCAAAGATTCTATGAAAGGGCATTAAGTAGATAAAGATCTTTGTTGCTCCTTTTCCTTAGCTCATTCACTCTCTTGCCAGGGAGAGAGAGAAGAAGTAGCCCTTGCAGCTTGCATACATTTTGTATTTTATTATAAGTACCTAAGGTGACCATATAATTTAGTTTTCTAATTGGGGCACTCTTAAGAAAAAAAGGGAGTGCTATTAATTATTATTCTGGGGTATAGGAGAAAATCAAGATTCTCCCAGATAAAGCTATACATATGATCATCTTAACTCTTATTTGCTAAAAACAATAATACCAATCAAACTTCACCAATCAATTGTAAGTTACCCATCACAGCCTCTTGATCAATTCTGACAGAATATCATAACTTAATGCTTTTCTATCTATGAGGTTAATTATAATTTTCCTGATGTTCTCTATTTCCTCCTTCATTTCCCTCTGCCCACACATACACTCCTTTAAGTCCATGGTTTTCTATAGAAGGTCCTTGGCCAGAAGCATCGACAGTATCTGAGAACTTGTTAGAAATAAACATTCTTGGCTCCATTGCTGATGTCCTAATTTAGAAACTTGATGACGTGGCCCAGTAATTAGTGTTTTAACAAGCCTCCAAGTGATTTTGATGCACTGTAGAGTTTGAGAACTACTACCTCAAGCTAGGACTTCTAGAATTCTTTTCCTGGTGCTCAATTCTTACCCCCCACTTTAATTCCCTCTCTTTTTCCCTTTTGCATGATTGAATTTATGATGTCATTAATGCTATATTTCTTTTACTCAGGTTGGTGAAGTTGAAAGGAAGACACAGGGTCTAATTTTTCAATTAAATCCATTTTTATTCATTTATTAGACAATTTTTGAGCATCTAATATGTGCTAGACATTGAGGGTTTGAATGAAAATTGTATTTAGATCCTGCTCTTTTAGATCTGTGACCTATTAGAGGGACAGAAATGCAAACTAACACTTGCAAGGAGGTGAGTGCTATGGAACTGGGTATTGTGGGAGTAATATTTCTTTATAGGGAAATCTTATCGAATTCTCATAGAAGAAGTTCACCTGTATCTTTCTGGAATAGGGAGCTGGAGAGTCTTCAGGTCTCTAAGCTCACCATTTAGCTTCCTCTTGGCGCCTACAGGGTCTTTCATTTCTATTTATTTCTGAATATGTTCCTCCTCCCTCTTCCCCTCACCACTTTGCTCTGATTCCTTCACTTGCATAAGATCCTTCATAATCACTTCTTAGCATCAGGGCCTACTCCATCTGTAGTTTCTATTTATGAATCTCAACTGACATTGTTGATGAGAAAGAGAGAGGGTGAGAGAGGATCTGATCCACTCAAATCATTGTTTTTCTTTTTGGAATACCTTTTAAGTTATTAGCACTGTCCAACCTATGGTTGGTTTTCATGTGAACCGTAGTTTAAACCTGAATGGGAAGTTGGATATGGCATCTTACTCAATGTTGCTTAATTTGTTAAAATCGTTGTTTAATAAAGACTATAGCTTGATCTAGAATGCCAGAAATATGCTTTTTTTTAGAAATTAGCTTCAAAATTATTTGAATTTGAATCTTCTTCGTAATCATGCAAAATATTTTTTTTAATTTTCTTAATTGGCTATCACTTTTGCATGTTTCACACAAAATTTCTTTTGATTAAAAAACACTTAATCTAAATTAAAAAATGTAGAAACTCCTTTTAAAAAGGAAGTTGCCAAATTTAGATCTGTTTGGATTTTTCATAGGTTTTGCTAACATTAATAGCATATAATAGTTCATATCAAATAGCTTTGGATATTGCAAATTCAAAACTGTTTCTGTTTTATGCCAGAGACCATGATTTGCTCCATGAACGTCTTCCGTTATTTCACTCAGCACTTACAATTAATTTTCTACTGTGTCTAAAGTAAATCTAATTTCATTACTAGCATTTAGTCAGCTTTCCTATCACATATCTGAAAGTTGTTTTAAGGTCAAATTTGATATATATATTTATTCAAGATTTTTCATCTTCAAGCAGATTCATAAAATATTGTATGCTATTTTTGAATTGCTCTAAAGACTGTCAGAGCTCTAGCTACTGTTAATACCATTTCACCTAGTAAAAAATTCAAACTGTATGCATTTAAAGGCTCTTGGAAAAGAATAAGAAAAAAAAGACAAATTCAAACTGTGGGCTACCGTGTATGGCACAAAAGAATGCATCTAGATTTAAGGCAAAATTCTTGTTTTGTATCTTTCCCTTTACCTAAAATTAAGCCATTACCAAAATGGCTAAAATTTAAAAGACTTACAATACCTATTGTTGACAAGATGTGGAGCAATTAGAAGGCTCATCTGGTAGCATTCAGTGCTCAATTAGTATGAAAAATGTAGATTTTTGCCTGTTCCTATAGACTTACATATATACAACTTAAATAGTAATATGAATTATTTAATATTGCAACATATTCTCCAGCTGCCATGTGCAAATTTTGCAAATATTGCCCTAATTCATGACTATCTTTAGAAACACAACTGTTTCCAGACAATTTAGGTAATTTCCAGACAATTGTCCAAAACAAAATGAGAAGCAAGAGAATGGGGTCTTGGTGCTATTGAGAAATATCTCATGCAAGAATTCCTCTCACTCATGCTTTCTGTGAAGAAGGATTTGATAAGTTAACTAATTTGTCTTTCCTCTTTCCTAAGTGTTTCTACCACTCAAATCCTCCCCACAATTCTAATCACCTGTGTTAGCAATACCACAATTCTTAAATCTTTATGGTTTTGGATTCAGTTGTCTTTAGTTTGAAGATACAGGGTCGAGTGGTCAAGTGATATGGAGAAGAATTTTCCTGAGATTTGAACAGCGTTTATTAGGAGAGCAGAGTTATTGGTTCTTCTGAATCAGCCTTGGTCCTGGAACCTGAGTGACTGAGAATTATGGACGATCATTGTTCAATGCTCATTCTAGTATAAGAAAAGTTTATACTAAATATCTTATATGGCAGCTAAAATTCCATTATGAAAAATCCCATGGCAATATCCAGAACCTTTGTTTATATGTAAGTTTTATTGTACTTTACATTGTGTTGTGTTTGCTTGAGGGAAATGGTCTATAGTCTGGCCTTTGAGTAGTTAGAAAACAAAACTCAAAACCTAAAGTATGAAAAACTACCTAGAACTGAGCTGGCCACATAGTTGTTACTCAATATCTTTTAAATTAGTTCAAATCTGAAGCAGCAATTTTTGTATAGTAGCACTTCTAATTTTGGCCTATGTTGAATTAGGTCAATGTTTCTCAGTGTTGAAGCAAACAGATCATGTTTCTAGAGTTTGAGAGATATAAAAGCAAAAAATAAATAAATATCTATAGTGTTCATAAATTTAGCATTATTAGCCCTTTTAAAATGATCATTCATGGGATAATTTTTCAAATAGATCATAATTTTCAATATGCAAAAATTAATAAATTGTAAAATTAGTTTTCTCAATGTTATGTTGATATCTATTTATATGGAAATGTGCTAAAGATTAGAGACCAGACTGAAGTAGATGGAAATGTTTCTCATCAAAGTTATTTAAAGAATTTCTTTTGCGTAAATGTAGTCTGACTTCTTACTGTTGGAGCATAGATCAGACTACACCTGTGAAAAACAGCCCTTTTTGAGTGTATGAAGAACTGATAGAATTAGCCAGAGATTTTTTTTTTTATTCTGCTGGGAAAGTTTATCAGGAGAGTGATGAGGGCACCATGTACTGTTGGTTTCCTAAGGAATAAAAGCTGCCTGGAGTTGATTTTTAGAAAGCAGATTAAAAAAAACACCATGCTGTGGTTTTCACTTTTAAATTTGATTAGCTTTGGGATAACTACTATTTTGTCTTCTCACAAAATTAACAGTTATCGATTTCTAGACTGAGAGGATTTTTTTTGTCAAAATAAATACTTCAAATGCTGAGAAATCAAAATGCAATGAATATATCTACTCGGCTTTTAAGTACAAAAATAACCTTGATCAACATTATTCAAAATTTCCTCTTCTTGGTTTCCTTATTAGCAATGTGTGTATTAGAATAATAGTGCTTCCTCATGTGTTTGGCATATGAATCAGATAAGTTAGAATTGTGTCAGACACCTAACACATGCTCAATAAATAATATTATTATTAAATTGTTTAAATACTTTTGGACTTTTAAAGCAATGCTTGTACAAGTGTTTCTTTACATAAAGTCCTTTTAAGATTTTAAAGATACATTGGAGGGGTCATTTTTGACCTTTTTGCATATAAACTGTGATTCACAGAGAGTGGTCAGAGGCTCAGACACACAGCAAGATAGGTTTCTTAGACTAGATGAAATGAGATGAGATGAGAAAGTAAATATCTTGATCAGAAGGGAACCAAAAAAATGGTTAGTTCTGTTTGAAAATCCATCAGTGTGGCTGATTGGCATCCCGACATGAAAAATGGTCATGAGATGACTTGTTCACTTTTCAACTAACTTAAGAATTATAAAAAATTGATAACCACATGCTGTTAAAACTAATTTAGAAATTAGCAATTGATTATATAGTACTTTGCAATTCTTAAAGTCTCTTCATTAGTAATGAGTGTGATCTAATCACATTTGCAGAGCTACAACTATGCCTTGGGTAGAGATAGTCTGGAGCCAGGACAATTGGTCCTCCCTGATGGTCGAGATAAATATCTAGCTATATCCAGCATCTCAGGAGGGCCCTTCCTGTCATCCAAAAGAGATTCATCAAAGCCAGGATGTTAATGGCTTAATGGTACTTCCTAGGAATGATATTTTTGTTTGAAAGAAAAAACCTATAAACACAACAGTTAAATTAATAGCAATTCAGAGAGAATTTTAGTACTCTAGAGAAGAATTTCTTTGGGGGTCAGATTATTAAATAGGTAACTGCTATATTCTCTCTCTATAATATTTATATACACATATTATATATAATACAGACACAATATATGTACACATAGTATATGGTGAATATGTAATATATATTATATGATATAATATGTATCTGTATGTATTAATACATATACATACATATACACATACACATATGTAAATAATATATCTATTTCTGGTCCTTCTGCGGATTCTATTGAATGTTTGCATGTCCTGGGGAATGACTGAAGACTCTCCATCTGGATGGTAGGAGATAGAATGTGTGGCAACTGTTCAGTTTACAATTCCTCTTTGTCCCATTTTGGGACATGCCCTGACAGGACTGAGCAAACTCTCAGGAGGATTTCTGTATAAATGTCTGGAGCTCTTTTTCTGCGTAGTTCTTTTCTCTCTGGAAGTCTGCCATGCGTGTGGCAGCCAACTCCTCCTCCCTAAACCCTATGGAATCTGGCACTTACTATCATTTTGCTGTGTTGTGTAGCCTCTAGCATTGCTTCCTGCTGCTTAAGTGATTTTTTTGAAAAATTAAACTCTGCAAAGAAAAAAAATATGCAGTTATTTTCCTCAAAGAAATATTTTGCAACCTACACAGTTTAGCACAATTTAAGAATTTGTAATACCTTTGTGGAAGAGAAAATCAATAACTTTTACTTAATTCTAATAATTTTTTTTATAAAAAATAGAGTTGATTTCTTATATGTCCCAACAGAACCACATTACATACATTTTTTACCCCAAGTTATATACAGGAGTCATTCTAAGGATTAAAGTCAGAAAAAATGAATTCTGGAAGTTGGCTCAATGCACCTTCTAACTATCATATAGATCATTTCTGTTTATTTTTATAGTTCAGCTCTGCAGAATTTTTTCAAAACACAAAACCTGATTGAATTTCAACCTAGTTCTTCATCTCCTGGGCTTTTGGTTAGAATGTTTTTACCTTTGCTCCCTGAGTCCTTTTCCTCTTTGTGCTTATAGTGCAGGCAGTTCATCTTCCCTCATTCTCCTCCCCATCCAGCCTCCACACTTAAGGTAAATTGTCTCCATCCCAGGAAGTAGAATCTCCATTAGTGATTGCCTAAATTGTTAGTCTGAGCCCAAACCATTGATGTATTTCAGTTTGTGAAGATTTCCAGTCTTTCCAAACTTCCAGCAAGATCAATTCCTCAAAGGTTTCAATAAGACTATTAAACGTTGTAGTTAGTATTATCGTTTACTGTATATGTTGGGCCTTTCTTAGCCCTCAGTATTTTCTGTATTAGAAAATTTTTCTTTAATCTTATAATTTTACATATTTTAAATACAAATACAGTACTATTAAAATAAAGGATGCATCTGTGCCCAATAACCTATACTAATATAAGAACAACACAATTCTGGTAGGAGAGGATTCCACAACATACGTTAACGAGGCAGGTGGGAATCTTGAGGCTATCTTAACAATTCTATCTATCCATCATACACTAGCTTCACCTACTTCCAGAGGCAGATTTTTGATTAAGTTTATGTTCATTAAATTTCAGGTTTTTTTACTTGCATGGGTCACTGTAAGTGCTGATGGCTGGAAGTAAGAGTATTTTAGGAGGCAGAGAGAAAAAACTAAGTTTTGATAAGAAAGCATTTTCATATAAGCATTTCTATGTCAGCATTTGTAATTCAAGAAGAAAAAGACCTAAAATTTCCAGTTATTTGTTGTAATTTTCTTTCTCATATGCCCTTTCTTAACTAAAAAAAATAAATAAATTTTGGTAGATCTTTAGACACCATTCATTAATATCTCTGAACAGGCTTCCAGGCCCAGGTGACTTATGACTTAAAGATTGATTGCTGGGGAAAAATTAAAGTTTTATACCTGCAAACACAGCACTTGAAAATTTTTTGGTGTTTAAGTTTCAATATTCTTCTCAAGGTAAAAATAGGGGCAGCCTCAAAAATGATTCTCTGAAAAATTAAAGAGATGTTAATGCTATGGAAATTTTAAAAAAGAGATGTATGGAAATAAATGAAGAAAACCCAAATGAGAACAGTGGCTATTTATTTAGAGCTTGCTACAGAAAGGGAGTCAGCCACAATCACTTGCATTTGGCAGAAACTCAAAGGCAAGCAGGGGAATGGGAAAATTTTTGAGGGAAAAAGAGAGGCTTTAGGTGTGCTCTGATTGGAGGTTGCTGACATTGATAATAGTTGAAGCTGCAGGCAACTATTATCTAGAATCTAGAAGCAGGACATCCTATTACAATTTAGGGAGCATATTTATTTGGCTTTGTTTTTTTCTTATTGGAAGTCAACGGGGAAGATGTCAGTCATTGACCAAGTCTTGAACATCTATCGCTGCAGAGGTTGTAGATGAGCTTTGGTTGCTGCATAGGTTGCAGATTAGGGTTTTATTGTCATAAATGGTCTGGCCATTGCCTGTTTTATATTCAATCTTTCAGGTATAATGATGGCGAATTTTCTTTACTACTTTTTGGATACTGAAAAATAGATTACAAATACAAAATAATGAAAACAGTGTTGAAATCATATGAAGAGAGTCAAAATCATAGAACAAAACAGATAATCCAGAAACTGACTCTTGTTTGTATAGAAAATTAATATAGAATGGAGAAAGACTAATAAATTAAATGAGAAAGGAAAGCTTTTTTCCATTAACCAAATGACATTGGAAAAGTTAGCAAATTATTTGGAACCGTATTTCCACATAAGAGGAAGGAATTTTCAAGGAAATTCCAAGTGAACTAAAGTGTGAGAACATTTGACCAAATCTATGTAGATGAATATTTATTTAATCTCTAGACAAATATTTTCTAAAAAGAACAATTAATATGTAACTCAAAAGGTAAATGTTGCTTGGATCTGAACACATGAAACTGTAAAACCCATGTACATCAAAAGGTTAGTATTCTTGATATAGAAAGTTCATACAATCAGTCTAGGGAGGACCCCTAAGGACCAGCACAAAGATAAGTAAAGGAAAAGAAAAGACAAATTATAAAAATTGAAATAAATATTAACAGTAAATATTTAAAAATTTAATCCCATCACAGGTGGTCTTCCCATGCCTGTGTGTTCTCTTCAATCCGGAGTGGGCTTCATTCAGCTGCAAATCAAGCCTGCCTTCAAGGCACAGTTTGAGGACACAGCTATTAAATCATCTCTCATTCTCAAAGTCAGAATTGATCACATGATTCAGTACAGCCTTGGCACTCTCTTCATTTAACTTGAGACTTGTTCAATGTGTACACAACAAAGTGCCAAGGCTATACTGAGGACATGCAGGCATAGGAAGAACACCTGCGATACCACCTGGAGAATCCTGGTTGCTCATTTTCTTGCTCCATATAGTTGCATTTACCTTGTGAAATTTTCGCTGTCCAGATACAGGCTCTCAGGTATTGAGGCTCAGAAACTCTATCTCATCAGCATGCTCAAAACTAATTGTATTGGGGAAGGCTACTTATATTATTAAAGTTGAGAAAAATCTAATGTACAAAATCAGGATGTGAATTAGTTTAATTTTAATAAGAATGTAGAAGCAGGTTAGATATTCGTGTTAGCCATAGCAGTGCATTCACTCCAAGTAAGCATGCTACATGGATGCCTTGAATACTCTCAGAATCAATGCAATCAGGAAAAGAGTATCATCCATGAGATTCAAGTGTTTAATGGCATCATTTAATGGTCATATTAAGATGTACTAATAGCCTACATGATACTTGACATATTGAAGCACACTTTCCTATGAGTTGACATGACCAAAATTTGCTTCTGAATATTTCTTTTTTTTATGTTTTATAATTGTCTTAGTTAGATTATAAGGGGCACATTCTTTCATTTGATATTTAGTATTTCCAGTCAAATTATAAGAGAATGATGGAAGCATGAAAGCATTATTTCTTTAAGGCATTGGGTTTTTTTTTTTAACCTTTTTCTGTCTCTATACTGCAGTGCAACACTCTCCCATCCACAGCATCTCTTATAAGAATCAATGACCATGAACTGCTGTTGGGGTGAGGGAAGAGAGAATGTATATAATACGAAAAGTCAGGCTTTGAGATTTAAATATATGCCCTTCTTATTCCTCTGCCAGGTCCAGGCACCTAAATAAAACCATATACCCTTTCTTTCTTTCTTGTTCTTTTTTTGCCACTGTGAATTGCTACTTTATGGTTACTTTGCCATGGCAAAATATATTGCTTTCTGATTTTAAGTAAGCAGTTATAGATAAGATGGCATTTTAAAAAATTGATTTTGAATGCTTTAGTCTTACCAAATGCTCCTCAGTTTAATCCAGTCCCCACAACTCCCTATTGTGTTAAACCAATCCTGATCCCTCTCTTAAATTACTTTGTAGATATTTGAGTTTCTCTTACTAGTTTTCTGTGTTATGTGCAAGGCTGCTCACTCTGATTGGGTAGACCCTGAGCGAGAGAAGGCTTTCAAGCTGGAACAAGTTGAAGTGCAAATAACTCTGCCTCTTGAGCCTTATAAAGCAACTGATCTAATGTTAACTCAAAGAATCTGGGAGATAGACATGCTGTATAAATTCTGTGACAAAGCTGGTCTGCAGGGTTTTGGAGGAAAGCAAAGCCATCTTTTGGGCAAATATCTGTTAGCTAGGTCCTGGTAAAGATTGAATGCCTGATCATGGGGCACCATATGTCATATACCAAAATAAATTTTAAGAGGAATAAAGATCTGAAGTTTACTTATAAACTATTAGAAGACAATATGGCAGACTATGTTTATGCATTTGTGGTAAATTAAGGATATCTTAAAGAAGACAGAAAAAGCACATATCTTAAAAGATGAATTGATTTAGCAATATTACAATTAAAAACTTCTGTGCATTAAAAAATCTATTAAAGAATGACAAGATAGATGACTGATTGAATATATTGTTTTGAAAATCATATAACCAATTAGGATCAGTATGCAGAACACACTTAATCTTAGAAGTCAATAACCCAATTGTTGCCGAGGGCAAAGAATATTAATAGTTGATTTATAACAGAGGAAAAGCAATGACCCGCCCATAAACATATGAAATGATGGTTAACCTCATTAACAATCAGTAAAATGCTAATTTAAAATTAAGATTATATTTTTTAACCATACATTTGTCAAAAAATAAAACGTATGACAATATTAATTTTTAGTGAGAACATGGAACAATCAGAGCTTTCATAAACTGCTGGTGGAAGTCTATGTTAGTGCAAAGATTTAGGAGAACAATTTGTAAATACTGGTGAAGTTAAAGAAAGATATACTTTTTATCAGGAATTTTATTTGTAAAGAAGAAATGTTGCCAATATAAGCAAGGATTTATGTTTAAAATTAATCAGTGCAGCATTTTGTAATAGTTGAACATTGAAACTACTTCAGTGTTCATCAACGGGAAAACAATTGAAATTGAGGTATTTGCACACAATGTACAATATATTTATTCACAAATACCATAGTATAAATGAACAAAAATAGTATATTTATATATAAATTTAATGTTGATAGAAAAAGTTTACAGAAGGATATCATAAGCATAAGGCTATTTATATGAAGATTAAAAACAAATAAAACCTCATATATTTTCATTTCTATGTGCCTATTTGGTAAAATACGAAAGCATATATTGTAACAATAAATACAAAATTTATATGATTTTTTATTTTGGGTGAAAGAATGATTGTAATGTGAAAAGAGTGTTACCCAGAAATGATATAAAAATGGCTTGAAACAAATATGGAAAAACATTAAGATAGGACAAGGATGTGAGATGGATCAAATGATGTTTTATATTCTCTCTACATTTCTATGTGCTTAAAATATACCGTAAATACTTGAATATATGTTCTTTTCATATTAAAATATCCATAGCCATGAAATAATATTTCTTATATGTACTATATTCATATATATCTCTCTCCTTTTATATGTTTCATAATTAAAGTTGGCTAAAGATATATTTTGTCTAAATCTTTTGAATAAAGGCCACCTTATATGAAATAATCAGTGAAGAATTAGAAGTTTTTCTTTCTTTTTTTAAAGTTTAAACACTGAGTTTCAGTTGTGTTCAGTGTGGTGATGGTGTTTCTGATGAGGCGGAGCATTCACACTGGCAAATTTGAAGGGTGTCAAGTTTAACTTGATAATTTTATTTAGGGCAGAACGTGGTATATATCCTCAGCTCAACACATAGAAACATCAGTTGTTTTACTTTTAACAACTACCTGAAGTGTTTGCCTTGGAAGAGTAAAAGCTTTAATGGGACTGGAGAGAAAATGAAGGTGTTTTATTGTTTGTTTTTGTTTTTGTTTTGGAACAGAGTCTTGCTCTGCTGCCCAGGTTAGAGTGCGGTGGCATCATCACAGCTCACTGCAATCTCAAACTGCTGGGCTCAAGTGATCCTCCTGCCTCAAAGGTTGGCTTTTGATTAAACTATTTTGCATTAAACATTAAGAAATAACTGACTTACTCCTTATTTGGCAGTTTGAGGTACTGCCAAATAAATTTGCTTTTGAAATTATTTACCTTAATAACTCAAAGAAATGCATCTTTCCCTGTCTTTGTCTCTAACCTTCTATCATTTTTGATACCGTATCTAGAGTATGTCTTTCATTAATTTTAATTGCCCATTTCCCTTATGAATTTAATATATATGGTGCTGAAAATTCCAAATAGTTTTAAACTCTTTAGCTTTCTGGAAACAAAAGTGTAAAACAAAGAGCTGATTTAAGCAGTGATAATTTGTCTTCATTAGAAATTATTGCCATTATTAACATCTTTTTAATCAAGGATTGAGCCCTTACTACATGTCATCGTCATGGCGAAGCTATAGTGTGGTCTTTGTTTTTAAGGTATCCTTAAAACACTCTTTGAAACTGAGAATTGCTTTCCATTCACAAATATCGAATACATTCTAAAAGGCATTGAAAATTCCTATTTATTATCTCTAATAATGAAAAAAGTTCTGGTACATTGGATATATCATTTGGCTTGTCCAATATAAGATTGCATTTATAAATATTGCTAGCTATCTGGATTGTTTATGCCCCAAAGCACTTTTAATTAGTGCATTGACTTTTTAAATTTTTTAAAAGGGCTTTACATTCATGAAATCACATTCCATCCTCATTCAGAATGGATATATTCTTGTTGTTTTGCCTCTGTCACTTGTTGGTCAGCATTTAAAGCAGGCAGAAAGGACACTCAGATTTTAGTGATCATTAATATCAGGCAAAAACATTGCTTTCAATTCTATATCTATCTTAGAATAAAATTAGTTAGAAACCAATATTCAAAGACAGGGGTTTAAAAACATTACTTCAAGTAAAATGTGTATTTATATTAACACATTGTCAGATTTTAATACTCCAATATTAAAATAACATAATATCCCATTTTTTTCTTATTGGAAAAATAAATTGTTTTAGCATTTACATACCCATTAAAGAGTGAATTTTAGGCTATTTAAAGATAGCAAATATTATAGAAGTTACAGTTGTAAACAGCATATTGTCATTTAGTAGAGTGAAGGACTAAAATCTGCAGAGCCAAAGTCTTTATATTACAAAATGATTTATTCATTTACTTAGAACATGTTTATTGATTATCTTCATAGGGCATAAGATATATCATACCATGGGTTTATAGGATAATTTATATAGAATAAATAAGGCATACATGCATACAACCATTAGACAAGATGGGGTTTCTCAAAAACACTTGCAGAGAGAAAGCCATAAGAGTAAGCGTCATGGGAGTTTATTTCTTGCTTTGTGGTGAAGGTAAAATTTCATCTCGACTTTAAAGAATGAGAAGGCTTTAGACATGGAGATGATAGGAGGTATGGGGGCATTTCAAAAGAGGAGATAACTTTATCAAAAGTACAGAACCTGTTATTTATGAGACATTTATTGGGATGCATGAGTGTAATGAGACACGAGGTTGACTGTAAAGAAATGGCAGAAAGAAAGGCTAAAAGACAAGTGAGGACAGATCAAAAACGACTTGTTTTAATTTTTTAATTTTTAAAACTTTTTTTATTTCAGCATACTATGGAGGTACAAATATTTAGGTTACATATATTGCCTTTGCCCCACCTGAGTCAGAGCTTCAAGTGTGTCCAGCCTCCAGACAGTGCTCACTGCATCCATTAGGTGTGAATATACCCATAAACTCCTCCCTTCTCCCCTCTCCCACCTGCGAAACACCTGATGAATGTTACCACTATATGTGCACTTAAGTGTTGATCAGTTAATACCACTTTGATGGGGAGTACATGTGGTGCTTGTTTTTCCATTCTTGGGATACCTCGCTTAGTAGAATGGGCTCCAGCTCTACCCAGGATAATACAGGAGGTGCTAAATCACCATTGTTTTTGTTACTGAATAGAACTCCATGGTATACATATACCGCATTTTATTAATCCACTCATGTATTGATGGGCAGTTGGTTTGTTTCTACGTCTTTGCAATTGTGAATTGTGCTGCTATAAACATTCTAGTGCAGGTGTCTTTTTTATAGTGTCTTTTTTTCCTTTGGGTAGATGCCCAGTAATGGGATTGTTGGATCCAATGGTAGTTCTGCTTGTAGCTCATTGAGGTGTCTCCATATTGCTTTCCACAGAGGTTGTACTAGTTTGCAGTTCCACCAAGCAGTGTAGGAGTGTTCCTATCTCTCCACATCCACGCCAACATTTATTGTTTTGGGACTTCCTGATATAGGCCATTCTCACTGGAGATAAGTGATATCTCATTGTGGTTTTGATTTGCATTTCCCTGATAATTGGAAATGTTGAATATTTTTTCATGCTTGTTGGCCATGTAAGAGGCTTACTTGAAATTTATACTTTGGGATCATTATACTTGCCAGGAGATGGCACTAAAGCACTTTGTTCTGTGATCAAAAAAACAAATCTGTAAGCCAAAGGTTACCTCAGCAATGCATTATGTAATATTGTGTGAATTAGGCACTTTGTTTCATTCCACTCATACCCTTCAATTATTTATGTTGCATGTTAAGATTATTAGTTATCTTGCCATGTCTGTATTAAAAGCTCAATTTATTTTATCTCAGGAGTATAATGTATGCTTTGACAAACTGACCTGTTTCATTTTGCAATTTATTTTAAGAAATGGTCTAGACATAAAAAGAAGAAAAAGAAAAATATTTAGGTATTGAAAGTGTAGAGGTTACTAGGCTTCTAAATAATAATAGACTGCAAGGATACCAATGGAGATCAAACTCTACATAATTTGGGTTGTGGATAATGTTAGAACTGCTGTGACTATTAATTTCCTTCATTATTTGTAATTCTTATAGTATTGTTGGATATAATTTTTTTTCCTTATGAGGAAATTTGACTTTTCACATCAAGTTATGGATGATCTTATTCAAAGATTCAATACTTAACACATTTTCATTTTAAATTAAATGTTTTAAATATATTTATTACAGTATGTCATGGGAATAATATATTTGCTTGCTAAATCATCATGAAAAATTGGATGTGTATTTATGAATAATACTAAAGGAATATTAGTGTGTTATATGCTCTGTGCTAGACATGCCAGCTGCTGGAAATATGAAGATGAAAAGGCTTAAAATCTCTGCCTTCAAGTAGCTCACAGTAGCATATGAAAATTCCAGTACTTCTTCCTTAGTACTTGGTGTGGTCAGTTTTAAACATTTTATCCATTCTAATAGATGTATGGTATCTCATGATTTTAATTTTCACTTCCTTATGATGTTAATAATCTTTTCATGTTCTTACTCTCCATATATATAGCTTTTTTGGTGAAGTAACTGTTCAAATCTTTTGCCCATTTAAAAAAAAAATTGTTTGTTTTCTTATTATTGAGTTTTTAGGTTTTTCTTAAAAAATATTTATCTTTCACATAGATAAGCTTTATGGAACCTGTGACACATAAATGTTTTTTCCCAATCTGAGGTTTATCTTTTTATTCTTATTAGAGTATGTTTTAAAGAGAAGTTTTAATTTTGATGAATTTCAGTTAATTAATTTCTTCTTTTATGTTGTCGAGGCTCAGAAACCAATACCCCGAAATATGGCACTTTGACATGCTGAGCTGAAAAAGAACCCTCAGGCTCTCTCTGACCTTACCCCCTACCCTCTGTCTCATAATCCTATGTCTCTCCAAAAGCACAGGATGAAATCATTCTCTGAAGTTCCCTTATCTGCCTAAAGTCTCAACCTGCCAAAGAAGAAAATAATTACCTGTGGTCCCTTCCATGAGTTTTCATTAACTGAACTCATATTGCCAGAAGAAAGACTGAAATCTGTCAACACAACTGGGCAGACTTTTGTCACAAACCATTGTCCTCTCTGTGGGTCCAACAGACTTTGTCCCAGTCTGTTGTTTGTTGTTTAAGTCCATTGAATTCCCATAAAAATCATTTACCTAGACTCCTAAATCAACCACACTTCCCCATCTCTCTTTCCCCTAAAAGAGGTATATATATAACGATCTGTACCTCATTAGGTTACTGGGTAATCATTCTCTTATGATTCCCCTAGCTATACACATTAAAATAAATCTATATGCTGTTTCTCCTAATAATCAGCCTTTTGTGAATTGATTTTTCAGCAAAGCTTCAGAGGGCAAAGGGGATGTTTTCCCTTGGCCCCTACAATGTATTGTGCTTTTGGTGTCATGCCTAAGAAATCTTGGTCTAATCCAAAGAAAAAAGATTTTGTTCCATGCTTTTATCTAGAAGCTGTACAGTTTTTGGTTTTATATTTGGGTATATGACATATTTTGAGTTAATTTTTTATATGGTATAAGATTTGGATTGAAGTTAATATTTTTAGCATAGATAACCAATAATTCCTGCACCATTTTTTGGGGAAATCATTCTTTCTTCACTGAATCACCTTTGCATCTTTGTCAAAAATCATTTGTCTATCTAAGTATTGGATTATGTCTGGACTCTATTTTATCCTGTTGATCTATTTGTCTATTGCTATGCCAATATCACACTGTTTTGATTACTGTAGCTTTGTAATATCTTGAAATCACATAGTATATTCTTCCAAATGTATTGATCTTTTTCAAAGTTGTTTTGGATTTGCTAAGTCATTTGCATTTCTATACCAACTTTAGATTCAACTTCTCAATTTCTACCAACCCCCTCCAGCACGCACGGAACAAACCCTGATGGGACTTTAATTGCAATTGCATTAATACTATAGATCAGTTTAAGATGTGTCAACTGAACAATCATAAGGTTCATAAATTTGGAGAGGAGAGCTCTATTTCTTAAAAAGGGCTGATTTCTACAGGCTGGGAAGGATAGCCTCCTGCAGAAACCAGAAGCAGGCACTTTAAGGGAGGGAAAGGTGAGACAGAAATTTATACTGAATGGGTCAGCTAAGTGTATTTATTCAACAGATACTTTTATAATCCTGTGTCTTGGAAATTCCCTAAAAGTCTTCTTTTCATTGGTATGAAACAGATCTCAAAGGATATTAAATTTTCACAATTATAATAACTGTGTTATTCTCACATCTATTAAAAATTTCTTTTTAAACTGAAAAATTAAAATAATGATTTCTGATTATCTTTATTCTTCCTGTATACATCATTTTCATTGGAGATTAAGTTAACAATGCAAATTACTATAAAAAAGAACTTCATTGAAATTAGCGGAAGTTGTGTGTGAATAGCAGCTGCCAGACACAGTACAAAGCTTAATCAGTATATATAGTTTGCAAAGACAGATTTGTATTCACAAATGCATAAGCATTAATGACAAGGCAGAAGAATTTTGGACAAGCAATTGTTTCATTGTGAAAACAAATTTTTAACTATTATTCCAGTTCCTTCAGGGATAACTTTGATATTTTCTCAAGTTAGTTAAGATATAATTCTGTTTACATGCTTTATTACATGTTTTTGAAATAGATCTTTGATTTTGGAAACTATACTATAGGATTATTTATTGAAAATTGCCCCATTCTCTAATTGGAGTGCTTCTATCCTCACCCTTTGCCTAGCCAACTCTTCATCCATTAGGTACCAACTTAAACATCAGTTCCAAGAATGCCCAAAGAAAGTCTTCCTGATTCCTGGAATAAATCATGTGCCCACTCTTACTGTAAGACTAGTCTATTATACCAGTTATAACAACTGTGATTAAAATGATTATTTAATTATTGCCTCCTCTAGGGCTGTGATTAAATACTCAGAGTGTAGGAATTATGTCTTTTCACTGAGTCCTAGTAACTAACATACAGCCAGGCACAGAGTAGGTCTTCAATGACTATTGATTGATTTTGTTCATTTATGACCGAGGAGAGGAAAGTGAGTGGATGAAGGGTAGGTGTATATATTGTACAGAAAAGCACCCCTTAGGGAACTTGGGGCCAGCACACTTCTCCCTGGCATGGTCGGGGATTGATCTTTGGGGACCTAGAGACAGGCCCACAAGCCAGACCCCATATACTCAGGACTTGATTATGTTGCTTGGGGGTATGGAGGGAAGATTTGTGAACTAATCTCAGGAGACCAGGCAGCCTGCATGGGCAGAACTGAGAGGGGAGTGCAGTGTGTGTCCCATCCACAGTACACTCATGGAGCACCCATTCCCACACAGGAAAACTGTACTGTCAGCCCAGGGTGGGATCCTACACAAGGAAGATCCCACTCTACAATGGCATTGCTGGGGAGCTCAGCTAGCTTTAGCTCTGGCCTACTGGCAGATACCTGAGGAAGACCATGGAACAGGAGAGGGGAGAGAAGAGCAAAACCCACTCCCGACAGTCAAATTGTGGATATCAGATGGCCCTCACCTCCGCAAGCAAACTTTCTGGTTGGATGGAGCCACCTCAGCCCCACCCTGATGGCTTTCCCCAGAAAGCTGAGAGTCGACCTTTGACCTCCACCAAAACAGCTACCTTACCAGTTTTTATGGGACCTGAGGGAAGGCTCACCCAACCCAGCCCTGTCTAGCCTCACCCCCCCCACCTCTGCTATGGTGGACAATAAGGACTCACCTGGAAGTTTTAGGGCCTCACCCACCACCTGGGACATTCAAGTATTCCTCCTGAGGGGCTAGAGCCAGCAATAGGTCCCAAGAACAACACTGCAGCTTGTTCCTTCAGAAAAGTGCCATCTACTGACAGGGAGGTCAATTTGCACAGCCCTTTATAGCATTTACTGACTCAATCATATAGGGTGCAGTTGACTCTCACCCACAAACATCACCTTCTGTCTCAGAGATTAAACTGGACATGTCAATACAATTCTAACTGTTAAGAAGACCACAGGGCTGGGGAAAGAGAAAGGATCTCAAAGACCTCTATCTTCCCTTATTAAAGAAAGAGAGGGAATCTACTCACAAACATAGCTCACAACTGCCACAGCCTATAAACAACTACTAATTGAGAAAACCACTACATCAAGAATATCTACAACCAAGGCATACAGCCAGAACCCCATTAAAGCACCTACAAGCAAAGCCAACAGATGCTACAGACATTCCCTTACAAATATGGGAGAAAAAAAAAGAAAGCCACATTTATACAAAAGAAAATCCAAAAATAGGAAGTGATAGCTGCCCCAGATGAGAAGGAATCAGCAAAAGAACTCCAGGAATATGAAAAATCAGAGCAAAAAGACACCCCTGCAAGGGAACACCAGATCTCTGGTAGTAATGGATACCAACCAAACTGAAAATATTTAAGTGACAGATAAAGAATTCCAAATATGGATTGTAAGGAAGCTTAATGAAATCCAAGAGAAAATGGAAAATCAGCTCAAAGACACCAGAAAAATAATTCAGGAAATGAATGAAAAATTCACTAAAGATATTGACATATTAAAAAAAATAGAACTTCTGGAAAAATTCATTTAAGGAAATACAAAACACAGTGGAAAGTTATAAGACTAGACTAGATTAGGCAGAAGAAAAAATCTCAGAGCTTGAAGACAACTCTTTTGGATTAACTCAGTCAAAAATAAAGAACAGAGAATTAAGAGGAATGAATAAAGCCTGAAAGAAATACAGGATTATATAAAATGGCCAAATATAAGAATCATAGGCGTCCCTGAGGGGAAAGAAGAAAACATGCAAGGGCTGGAAAACCTATTTGAGGAAATAATTGAGGAAAACTTCCATGGTCTTGCTAGAGATTTAGATATTCGGGTACAAGAAGCTCAATGAACACCAAAGAGGCAATAATCAAGACACTTAGTCATCAGACTGTCCAAAGTCAACACAAAGGAGGTAATCCTGTAAGCAGTGAGGTGAAAACATCAAGTAATTTACAAAGGAAGACCCATTAGACTATCTGAAGGCTTCTCAACAGAGACCTTACAAGCCAAAAGGGATTGGGGCCCCATCTTTAGGTATCAGAAAAGAGCCTGAATAGTCAAAACAATCTGAAGCAAAAAGAACAAATCCAGAGGTATCACATTACCAGACTTCAAACTATACTACAAGGCTATATTAACCAAAAGAGCATGGTATTAGCATGAAAATAGGGACATAGACCAATGAAACAGAACAGAAAACCTAGATATAAAACCATCCACATACAGCTAACTGATTTTTGACAAAGCAGAAAACAGTATACATTCGGGAAAAGAACTCTTATTCTATAAATCATGCTGGGAAATTTGGATAGCTACATGCAGGAGAACATGTACATGTTTTGTAATAAATGAAATTATAAGAACAATAAATACTAAAACATTACCATTATCATTTCTTTTTCTAGATCTAATATGTTGAATTTCTATTCAAAATGTAAAACATCTGTTTAATGAGACAGGCTAAAATTAAGTCCTTTTTTACTTCTGGGATATATATCATGATGTAGTAGAAATAGCACTGTACTAGGAAAAAAGAAAGAATTTTAAATCTTCCTTGTACTTTTTAACTTTGTGACATTGAAACAGTCACTTGAAGTCTGCTGGTCTGAAAGTAGATTCTGAACTAAGATACTGCTTTAAAGACCTTTCTAGATTTAGATCTATAATTAGGGAACAGTGATTTAAAATTCCCTTATTTATGTTTATTTTCTTTTAATACAGGCAATATTTAATGTAGAATATAAATCAAAATGATGCCTCTAACAACAAATTCATCATTAAATATTAGTTGATTTTTAACTAAGTAATATAATTGTGTTTTAAATATATAATATATGAATTCAGAAACACAAAAAACTGGTTGACTTGTTATGATATATTTTATCTATAAAATCTTTGTATTAAATTTTAATTAATATTAATACTTTAATTTTTGTGGTGTTCTAGGTAGCAGATATCTCAACAATTTAGTTATTCTAGTGATAATAGTTTAACTTTATGAACTTGTTTTGGTGTGAACTAAAAAATTAGCAATAATTCTATCAGCAAAATTCTACTTTTTGAAGCAGTCTGTCTGTGACCTGGAATAGCTTGTCAAAGATTAATTTGCCTGCTAATGAATTAAACTACCTTTCCCAAAACATATTTTCTGAAATTTCAATTTAAATTATAGATTGGCCAGTCAGTGCTAATCTATATCACACTATAAATATTGAATAAATTCAAAATTTTGTTACACTACAAGAAAAAAAGAACTTTTTTCCTACCAATTTGTATTTAGGACCTAGAACTAAAGCAAATAATTTGTAAAGAAGTTTTTTTTCCTCCCACATATAGACATAAATTTGAGTTACATGCTAAGTTTATTTCTAAACTAGAAGTGACTTACTCTATAGCATATGTCAATTATTCATTTAAAGTTAACGTAGCATTATTAGGCAAAGTATAATATCAATAAATCTTAAGTAACAGTAAAAAACAACATAAAATTGTTTGAAACATTGCTGTTTGATTTTTTTTTAATAGATGAGAGGCCTTTTTTTTTGTAGATGAGAAGCTATGAATAGAGTACAGTGAGGTTGACTTATTGAGTGGAATTTGCTAGATGTTGACTATATGTACTAGTTGTTACTACAGTACATACAGTAAACATTATATTTTCACAGACACCTTTTTGTGCTTCCATTAGCACCCTCTTTGAGGGTAAAGATCATATTGAAGCTGCTTTTATATTCCCTTCACCTTTCTTAAAGCAGATGTTGAAATCACACAGATCTTAATTTGCAGAGTTCTTTCAAATTATTAGCAGACACCTATCTTATCATACTTTTATATTCATCCCCCCTTTTAAGTCATTGCCTCTTCTGTGTTTCTGATATATGTGTTTGTGTTGTGATCTCTGTGGTGCTAGAAAGCCTTTATGTTTCATATCATGGAATCTGGTGGAAAGGAACTACGCTCCCATTATAGTGTGTGAGTGGTACAGATTATAATTTATTGAATATACTTACATGGGTGGGACTGTGAGAATAAACTCCTGGGGTGTAGCGGTAAGGGTCAAGATGACTTTATTCATGGTTTACAGTATTGTTTTCCTTTGCTTGAACAATTAAAACTATTCTTAGTGCTTTAAGAATGCAAGTAATAAAGTATTAATTGTCTTTGCATATATTTTTTCTTGAGTTTTTATTTCATTAGAGGATGAAATTTTATTTCATTGAAGGGGGATTACTAGGAAAATGGATTTGAACAATTTTAGCCTCTTTGTATGTATTGCCCAAGTGCATCCTTAAAAATTTTGATTTGGGTCATATTTTGACATTTAAATATATTATTGTTTATTATTTTGATTTGTTTCTAAAGTTGAGCATTTTTCAAGTTTGCTACACATTTTCTATTATGTTTTTGAAACATCTCCCATACTTTCTGTAACTAGGAGACTTCAGAGACTGGCTGTTACTCTTGCTCTTCCTTCACAGCTTTTTCTTGGGCTGATGCTGTTTCTTCTACCTTAGAATTTCATTTGCTTTTTAAAAGCAGCATGTTATATAAAATGTTCTGCAAAACACCTTTTTTTATATGTTTTCTTATGTCTCTTATATATCCATTTAATGCTCTGATTCTCTAATTCATCATTTTATTCTCACTGTTCTGTATTTTTTTAAATTTTATTTTGTGGGCATTCTTGAATTCAAATCTTTCAGAAGCTCCTTATTATCGGTAGGTAGAAAGTCCTCTGTTTGATAACAAAGGCTTTTAACAAAGAGTTTCTAGCTCTCATTTTTCCAGTTTACTTCCATGCACGTAGGCTACAGCCTACCCAATCTGAATTATTTGTATCCATCTTCCTCTGAATTTATCAAATATATTCTCACATTTGGTTTCTTGTTGATTTTGGTCCCACTTTCTTGACATATTTGTCTTGTTATCTCTTATTGAAACTTTACAAGGCACATTTCAAATTTTACATTTCTTCATGAGAGCCAATTTAATTCTCAATGAGAATTTATTGGAACCACCATTTATGGCATTTAGTATGCTGTGTTATACAGAAGTTGTCCTAAGTTACCCTGTAGTAATGATGTCAGTACCTCAAGGGCTGGTCTGCCTGCTCCTCTTTATGGCACTGTAAAACTTTATACACAATGGAGTATCAATATACACTTGTTTAATTGAATTAAACTTAAGTGGCAATTGGTTAAATCCAGCTTTATTAAAAAACTTGAATTAAGTCCTATGGGAAAGGTATCAGTAGGTCTTACTTCTTCTCATGGATTTTCATATTTGATTTACACACTGAATCAAAAACTTTGAAATTGTTACCTCCCTGGCTTAGAGAACATATTGATAAATATTCCTTTGAGGAAATTCCTTTTCTTTCATTAAAAAAAGATGGACCCACTGCAAATAATTCCACAAGTAACCTTTTTAAAGTCGCCATGTGCCTTGGGCAGAAAAACCTCAAAATCCAGTTAATATGTAAAGAGGACAGTCTGAATATGAGCAATCATGAAAATTTCTCTCTATGCTTAGAGAGATTTCAATTTGACAATGTTAACAGGACTAATCTTTAGAGAGCTATTTTAACAAAGATAACAGAAAATCCATAACTAGCATTTTAATTGGAAATCAGTACTCCTAAAGATGTGAGAAGACATCTACTTTTGACCAAGATGAAGTAAGAGGGGCTGGATTTACTCTACCACCTGAAATAACAAATGAAATATAAAATGAGCTAACATATGTATATATGTTATCTGTGTACACACACACACACACACACACACACACACACACACGCGACAGTGATCCTTGAGAAACAGCAACAAACAAGATGAATCATATAATCACCCAAGCTTATGGCCTTAAAAGAGTTTTCAAGCCATGGTAAAGAGAGAGGGTACTCGAGGCAGACTCTAGATGGAACAGTGTGGGGAAAGCAAAGTGGCTAATGTTTGTAAGACAAAAAACCAGAGAGAAGACAACTGAGCAGAGAATTCCAGAGATGTTGTAGGCTCCACTCAAAACTGATATCCTTTTTTGTCACCTGATGTATGGTCCAAAACATAATGTTAGGTGTGAAATGAATGTGTTCCCTCCACAACCCAAAGAACTAGGCCCTGTGCTTCCTTCTTATAGTAAGGTATACAAAATACAGCAGTCTGTGTTTTACTCTGGGGGTGATTCTCAGTGCCCATGGCCACTGGGCCTTTGAATCTTTACCCACGTGGCAGTTTCCTGAATCTTCAGAATTTCATGTGTGTTTTTTCATGTCTTCCAGTGTTCTAGCCAAAAGTTGTGTATCTTATCCAATCAGCTTTATGCTCAAATAATCAATGTGATGTTTTGTGGGATGTTCAGATGGTCCAGATCTCTTGAAATTATATTGTGACAGAAGGTAGAAGAGTTAACCTAGCCCTGAACTAAAACTCCATATGTGTGTTGTTGTTTGTTACACGTGAATTCTGTTTCTGGTCCTCTTTTCTTACTGGGATAGAAAAAAAATTTGGAAAATTAATGCCTACATGCCATATATCTGAATCCGAATTCTGCACATGGCTCCTTAACATCACACTAATCAGGATGTATATATTTTTAAAATTTATTTTTTAATAGATGCATTGTAATTGTGCATATTTATGGGGTATAATTTGATGTTTTGATACATATATATGTTGTATAATGTCCTCACTGTTGTAGCTCTTACTTAACAGACCAAGTATCCAGTGCTGGGGTTTCTTTAACAAAGTGTATTAATCCCAGTTATACATTTTGGGACTAATGGCATTACCACTGGGTGAGTGTGTGGACCTGGTTAATACAGCGTAAGCCAGACTTTGGTCAGGACTCCATGTGTTGTTACCTTTCTCCCATATGCTCCCACTCTGACATAGAGGTCATGATGACACTTCACGTCTTCAGGTATCAACAACATCTTGAATCCTGTGTTTTCAAAGCATCTGGGTATTTCTTGGTATACAGTCTCTTGAGTAAATAGCCACAGGTCTGTTTGGAGAAAGACAGGGGATCATTACATTGTCTACGTGTTGCCATGTTGCAGGATCTTCCTCTGGAGATTTGCTCGCCTCATCTCAAGTCAGTAAGCTCTTGTCCTGAAATCTGACTCCAGCCCAGAAACTAGGCCAGTGGTTATGGCATTTTATTGAGGTGACCACTTTCAGCCTTTTGCTCATCCATTCTTGCTTAACTTTTTTTTTTTTAACTCTGTTTATTGTAGTAAAATATATATAACATAAAATATACTATTTTAATCATTTTTAAGTGTACGATTCATTGCCATTAAGTACCTTCACCAATACAATATCCATCTCCAGAACTTTTTCATCATCTCAAACTGAAACTCTGTACTCATTAAACAGTAACTCCCCACCCCCTTCTCTCTTTTTAGGCACTGGTAACAATCATTCTACTTTCTGTCTCTTGCTAACTTTTGATATTATATTAAGAAGCACCCTGATGACTGCCAATTTTGTCCCTGGGGATTCCATATTCTATTAACAATCCCTACTGGTCAGGCACCCCTGGCTGTCACTCTGATTTTGTTGCTCATTAAAATAATTACCCTTGGCTGCAGGCGGTTAAGCCACACCTCCTGTTTTTGTTGCTTCAGGGCCCTACTATCCTTTTTACTATCAGCAAACCGATTTCTGTGACAGCCTCTATCATCAGCCCTGGCCTACAGAGGAGAGCTTTCACTGAACGTTTTAGTGATGCTAATGAGGCTCACACCAGCTCCTTTCTTATGGTCTTGGTAAACAGTGTGTCCTCCAGGCTTTCTCAAGAAAGACAATGCTTTTTTGAGTCCTGTAGCCTGGCATAACTATTCCAGCAGGCCCACATCCCTGAGGCTGTTTACTCCCTTTCTCTACCATCTGCCTCAGCAATTCAGGCGTTTTAACCTTAGTCACCCTGGGTCATGACTTTTTCCAGTTTTCTGCTAGAAATCCTAGCAGCAAATTTGTAAGACCTCCTGTTTTTTCATCGGGATGTTAAATCTGTTATCTAGAGTGGGTGTCTCCAAGTCAATAACCTCTTCCTTATCCAGTCTAATGGCCCAACCTCTATGACCACGTTAAAGATATAGTTTCCTAAGCGTTATCTCAGCTCCTCCGTATGTTCCTGCCACATAACATATCTTCTTTGGAGGTATAGCCTATTTCTTCCTTCATTAGCCCCAACGCTTCCCAGCTGCCTTGTTGTGGCTTAACCTTGGCGATAGGTCTGATGATGGTCAAGAAAAGAGGACAGGGAAGCTCCCGAGAGAACATTTGTTTTGTGGGACAGCATGAGGGAAATTTCTGTATGATCTTTCCACACGAGAGGAGTGTTTGTTCTTAGTGGGGAGGAGTGGGACCATTCTGTATCTTGAAAGGATTCAGAGAATAGTGGGCAGTCAAATCTTAAGGGTTACCCACCTAGATGTCCCTCTACCATGTGACAGCACCTTGATACTACTCAACTAGGGACCTGACTTTGGCAAGAGAGCCCTGCCTTGAATATTTTAACCATCCTTGAAGTTTAGCAACTCTGAGTTTTTAATACTGGTCTTGATCTTCGTTTTTTTCTGCTCACCCATTTCATGAGAGGGGGCTGCCTGTTAGCCACCAAAGAGCCTCTCTTTCTCTCACATTTAGCTTTCAATTATTTGTTAATTTTTCTTAGCTTTTTATTGTCCATTTTTAGAAAAGCAATGAACTTAGTAAAAATCATTCAATTCCCTCATCCTTATATTTTTTCATCCCACTGTACAGTTCAAATGTTTGAATCCTTTTATTACTTAGGGTATGGCTCTCCACCAGCACATTCTCCCTGGTGGCCCTGCGTAAAAATTTTAACATTTGGCTGTCCTTGTATCACTTGCCACTCAGAATGGAGTCTCAGAAGCTGAGAAGTGAGTGACAGTCCCATATCCCATCTTACTGCCTCTCTTCTCAGACCATTCCTGGTACCAACTGTGCTCATTGGTTTATCTGGAAATCATGTACTGAGACAAAATTAGAGGTGCAAAAGATTCACTGCAGCCTAATACCTATGAAAGGAAAAGGGCGTAAAGAAAAGACAATCTGACTACCATGTAGCACTAAGAATGTCTGGTAAGGAGCTCTGGAGCAAAGATTTATATTCGAGGAAAGCTGAGTTAGGTACAGTCTTTTTTACTTAGCTATTATCAGTTTTTGACTGGGAGCCAGTATAAGAGTTTGGTTGAAAAGCTAAGACAGACCCAGAAGGAACTAACAGCTGGAGGCTATCAACTAACCACACTCCTCACAGCTGGACACTGAGTGTCCTCTTAAAGGGTGATCTGTAGCTCATATCATCATTCCATAAAGTGTTAACTCTTTTGATTTCTGAATCCATTTCTGATTATAGCAATAAATCCTGAATTGGAAGATTCAAATATTGCCCTGGCTGGAAGTGTTCTTTACAAAGGTAGGCATAGACAGAGGATACTTGACAATGTTACACTGCAAGAGAAAGGTCTTCAAGGGAAAATGCATTCATTTGTACTGATTAAGTCATCATCTTATTGATTTTAAGTGTATGTGTCCTTCTCTAACCTCTTATTTGCTTTTTAATGCATTTAATTCTTGATTTCAGTGAGAGTGCAGAGCTTAAAATAAAAGAATTTAATGCTGCTGAGACATCTTACATAGGAGATATTAAACATTCTGAGTATTTTTTAAAAAATACAGTAGACATTTTGGACATACAATAGACATTTAAAATTAGAAATATATTACTTGTTTGAGGTAGTCCACATGGAGAAATGCTAATATTATAATTAGACACCCAGAGTGTATTTTTCTGTCTAGATCACCATAGTTCAGGTATTGTGGTAATTTAGGACTGGACTGTTAAATTTTACTTTTTTACTCCTTTTTAAAAATAGACTTACCCACTAAGTGAGTAGTTAGTGAATAACATTGCAGAAAATCTAACTCTTTCAAAGCCTTCAAGAAGCACACCATTTAATTATGTTACTTTCATCTATTTCAAAATTTATTATACTTGTTAATTAAAGCATTTCCCCCAAGACCTCTGCTGCTTGCCAACCATGTGTTACCCTGGCTGAAAGTGCCCTTTACTTGAGGGTAAAGATATTTAATAAAAATATTGTATAATACAATCATTTTACTCTCCAGATTGGCCTTCCCCCCTCGGGTGTGCAACATGTACTTGAAAGTAAAGCATTTCACTTAAAAGTTATAAAAATAAGACATTTTGCTAATCCACATTGGTCTTTGCCAATGTATTATACTGTTATTTGTGAGTTTGGGATGTAGCAGAAACAAAAAGCCAAATTTATTATGCAAGTGATGGCAGGAAAAATTGCTATCTAAATCAACTGCTGTCTAAGGGGGGTGGATACTGTTAATTTCTTTTCTAGAGAGTCCTTGGATGGATTTGAAAACGCCAATTTGGGCTTTGAGCTGCATTTCAAAGCAGTGTTCTGAGGATAATCTGTAGTTCTCCTGGAAAGGAGAAGATGAGAGTGTTGACGGGGATAGAGGAAGGTAGAAGTCAGCAAGATGGGGAGAATCTGGAATTCTAAGGTGGGGCAACAAGATCAGTAAAAAATAAATCCTGGGATAAGGTGACCAGAAATTTAATATTAAAAATTATGTTGTTTATATTTTTTTATTGTAAATCCTATTCTGGCTCCTTCACATCTTAGTAGAATTCGGTGTACATACAAATGCCTTGAGATACAGAATGTTTTCTTATAGTGGTTGTGAAGTTTGCCTAATTGTTTTAAAGAATTACAAAAAGATATTTAGGCTGAATTCTACGACTGTACTGACACAAATCAGAGAAGGACATCTTAAGTTAGAGAAATTAACAGAATTAAGTCAGTAGAAAGCCAGAGATGACCATGAAATAAATCTAAGCCACTCCCATGTCCCGTCCTCCCTCTTCACAATACCTGGTGATTAACAGAAATCTTGGGAGGTTTTTGAAATTGTCCACAAACAGTGGAATTAGAGTTCAAGCCCATTAACTAGGTATCTTTTAATGATTCTAGCCATTAAATCTTAAGGTGTAGGTGATCCAGTTTAAATCTTAGTTGCATGAGGACACTGAATCCAAGGATGGGATACACTTAAGGCCTTAATAACAATGGAACCAGAGATTCAGATTCTAGAAGAGTTTCCTCAATGTGTCACTCTTCTCAGTTTTTCTGGGTGCATTACCTTTTACTTATCTTCCTGAAGACTTGCTTTATCCACACTGTAGGAAACTCAGCTTCCAACAGTTACCTTAAAGGAATGATTAAACTTGCTGGGTCCCAAATGGCAAAATCCCATTGAAAGGTATGTTTATGCTTGACTCAGATCACATCAAGTGACTTTCTCTTCACTAGCCAACTGTGGCCTTGTATGGTTTGCATTATAGACTAGTGCAAGGATTTGTTTTCAGAGCATCAGCATTTTTGTGTATATTATTCACACCTTCCTACAGCCATTCATTTATTTTTCTGATATATGGATTTGGGGGCATTGTGTGCCCCCAAATGTAACAAGTGTTTTAATCCATTGGTTACAGGATATTATAAAACTGCCTTTTCCAATTATAAATCATGCCAACTTTGAAAAATAACATATACTGAAAGAATTTAGGGACATGGCAGCAAATAATTAATAGAACAACAGAGACAACAGGAAGAGTATATTTATGATAGTCAGGAAGAGTTGATTGATGAGAGAGAAAATTTTTTTTCATGAAGAATTTATGTTACACTCCCAAAAGACCATCTGGAAAGTGTGCTGTGGATGTTTACCTGTATAATTTGAGTTTAATAACAATTCTAGACAGCTTTTAATTAATCACATTTGTCAAATGATGTTGAAGATTGACAGCTAAACAGGATTTCTTCAAGGACGGTCTGGCTTTAGTGACTAAGGATTTAATTTACTCACATAAAGAGGCTTGCAAAATATGATATATATTATTTTTCAACTGCTCTTTCTTAAATCCAACAGACTATGGAATACTTAGGATATGTTTGAATATATGTGTAGTTGTGAGAGTGTGTATGTATTGAAGTGTCCTTTTTAGGTAATATTTCTGATCTTCGTAACTGACACTGCATTCATAGGTCATATAAACATAATGATGTATGACTTGCTCTTCTTTCTAAGCTGTGTTTCCATGGTGGAGGAACAGGTAGAAACAACAACAACCTCTTTTTCTTTGCATTGTTCTTACAGTTACTTCATTTTTCTTGCAGTTTCGTTACAATATGCTGAAGTAATGAATTAACTTCAAAATCTAAAAAGATTAACCCAACAATTTTTTCCCATGAAATATATCCAATGCAAATAAGTAGCTGGGGTTGGTTGGAGGCTTGGATCTAGTCACTTAGGAACCCTGGCTAACAGAAGCTCCACCACCTTGTATTTGAACAACCTGGAACAAGTGGCCTTTCCCATCCATGCAATAGGCAAAGAGGCACTAGAGGGTCTTTTACTGGTAATTAAATGCTTTGCTCTGGAAAAGATGTGTGTAATTTCATTGGCCAGAACTAGTCACATGGCTTCACCTAAATGCACTAAGATTTGACAGTGGAAGAGAGCATGTAAAATAATCAGCGGGCTCTTTGCCACACTATATTCCAGAGTTATATTTGTTGGGCAAGAGCAATTTTAATGAAACTAAGTGAAAAAATAAAATATCAAACTCTTTGTTCTTTTCTTTTTATTTCAAGGACACAGCATGTGTAAAAGCAGATGACATATTTAGACTCCTAACTCGCTTTCCTCTTTATTTTTTATGCTGCAGATATACCACTCTTCCTCCCTCTAGCAGTCTAACTCCTGAGTTAGATGTGGCTTACTCAATGTGAAAGAAAATTACTCAATGTGCTGAGAGCACTAAGGTAACCCTGCCTAGAGAAAGTAAACATATAAAAACCCACACAAAGCAAAACAAAAACCATTGTTTTTATAATGAAAACTTAATTGCTGTTTGAGAACTTATTGTAAAGGGTAAAAAACACACCATAGTTTCTGCACTTTTTTGACCCCGTCCTCAACTTCTCATTCATCTTTTATCCCTAATTTCCTTCTAATGAGAAGCAGTGAACAAATCCAATTCCCATCTCCAGCTCCTGTAAACTACCCCTCTTTATTTACCTCTGCTCCATGTAATCTATATTAGAGTTGAGATGGATCAAAACCAAAGGAGATGTTGATGAACTGCAACAGTAATCAGAGATAATAAGTAGCATTAACATTGTGAGAAACATCAGGTCTTATTTTGAAAAGTGATTAATTAACATAACACCTAAGATTACTCTTTTCATTTATAACAATTTAAGACGTATTCTGAAAGTAATGTGCTGATTTTAACAGGTACACCATGTCTAGCTATTTAATAAAATAGCACAAACTAGTCCTGAATTGGATTCAGTAGCAATTCAAATTGCATGCAGAGATAGACATATTCTCTGGTGGGGAGTCCTGTAGAGATTCTCATTTATGACAGATCAAAATTATTTTTGCTTCATTCAAATACAAACACATACTTACATGACAATCTGGGAAAAGACTTTGTGGAAGATGGGTATGGATGTATTTCTCATGGTGCCTAATTTTTGCAAATTTCTTCTAAACATCTAAATCACTGTTGTGGGTTCTTAGAGATGAACCATCTGTCACAAACCAGAATCAACATTTATTGTAACTGCTTAAGAAAGGAAAAGTTGCTAGCAAAAACCATTTAAAGTGTAAAATTGGATATTGAAGAATTTATTTCCCACGGAGACCTTTAAAAACCAGATTAAATGTTCATCTGTGAAAACGGTTTTGACTTTCACAAATAGGTAATTAGCTCATATGGTAGAATCACTAACAAGGTGGGAAATGTCTGGGGAAGGCAGGCAGGCAGAGGAGTGCAGCACAGTGTGTGTGTGTGTGTGTGTGTGTGTGTGTGTGTGTGTGTGTGTGAGGGAGAGAGAGAGAGAGAGAGAGAGAGAGAGAGAGAGAGAGAGAGAGAGAGAGAGAGACTGACAGAGAAGGGAGAAAGAAAGGGAGCTGCATTTCCCAGGGGGTTGTGCACAGCACAAGGAGGAAACAGGCTCTTCAGATGGCAGCAGAGTGTGGAATAGAAACCAATGAGGTAGCAGAGGTCTCTATTGTCTGTGACCTAATTCCTCTGTGAAAGTCATCCAATCTTCAATGAAATTACCGAATGGACTCTTGGACTTCAGCTCTTTTATAAACCAGCAAAAAGGCTAACATCTGCTTTTTCAGATGATTCAGGAGCTGAATCAAGATCTTTCTTTAGACACAAGATCAGAGACAGACAAAGCCTCTAAGTTTGGAGATTTTTAGAACTTGTGGGGAGAGCACCATTCATTCAAGGTAATACATAGTTTTAAATTGCATTCTCTTGTTTCCAAATGGAAGGTAAGTCCCAACTGATATCTGGGCTGCACAGGCATAAAATACTGCATCATGCTTTATTGCTTTAGGTAAACTCAGGTGAAAGCAGCTAGTTATTTAACATAGTCTTAGGAATTAGAGAATTCCTACAGTTCTCAAAATTAGACAAGGACCTTTGAATGATAATAAACAAAAAAGCAGAAATTTGGACCAGCCACTTAAATGTTAAAAAACACAAATTATTAATAATAAGGTGTCCTATATCTTTTTCTCAAATCCCCAGATTTCCGTAATTCTCAAGTTACAGGTTTTTGTTTTTAAATATATCCTCTTTTTAATAATGGTTTTCTTCTGATTCACTTTAATTACACATTAACAATATTGAACTATTCTCCTTAAGTCCCATATCTACAGAGGATGTATTACTGATTTCTCTGTTCTTTCAGATGAATACACATGATTAAAGTATTCTGGAATTTATATGTACCCAAAATACATCACTTAAAAATCAATGCCAATTCACAGAAAGTTCAATCTCATTTTAGTTTCTTTTTTTAAATTCAGGGAAAATCTCGAATGCTCGGTAGATTTGAAAAAAATTGAGGAAATTTAATGTCTGGTAGACTATGCAGTCATTTCTAATAAGTGTCATTTTAAATTTTATCTTGCTTTTTTTTTTTTTATTCTACAGTATGAGAAGCCTACTTAGAGTGTTGTAAGATTTAATTGTTGACTCCAGGTTAGTGTTTATCAATCATTTACAAGTAAATCATGTCTGCTTTTTATAAACAGGCAAATCTAATTTCTCTCTAAATCCAGTTTTGAATGTACTTCCCTCAGTGACATCTCCAATATTTCCCCACCCCAAGAATCTCCAGAAGGTAGAAGGTAGTCTACCTTTGGTCTCTACTACCATAAAATAAAGTGTCTTGGGGCTTTACTTCCTGTAGTTTGCATTACATCTTTTAACACTTTTTATTTTCCAACTATATAACCAAGCATCTGGTAAGGAAATATTTGGAAAGGATGAGCTATTGAGTCCTTGATCTTTTTTAATATGAAGCTCTAATGCCAGTGAATATCATTGTTTTGGGGAAAACATACATTTAAGAGTTTTTTGTTTGTTTGTTTGTTTTCCTTCAAAATGCCACAGCTTTACTGTGGGGAGATTAGTGAATATAATGGGATATTCTCTCCCTTAATTTGGTTATATTACATGGCAAAAGTGATAGGACAGTGATAACCACTTCCTTGATTACATTATATTATACAAGACTTTCCCTAACATCAGAGCGATTCCACAAGGAACATTCTCTTGCTGCTCAGAAGAATCAAACAGCTATATCTTGGTGGGAATCATGTGTTAAGAATATGTGAGTGACTTCTAGGAGTGGACAGGGGCGCCTGGTGACAGCTAGCAAGTAAGGTCTCAGTCCTACAATTCAAGGAGCTAGATTCTGCCCACAATCAATGAGTTTGGAAGAGGATCCTGAACCTCACATGAGATTATAGCCCTGATCTGCCTGAATCTTGATGGTAGCTTGGTGAGACACTGAGCAGAAGATCCTATTAAAATATGCCAGACTCTAGACCCACGGAAACATTGAATTAATTTGAAATAATGAATTTGTGTCCTAGTAAGCCACTAAATTTGCGCTAATTTGTTATGTAGCAATAGAAAACAAAGAGCAGTGAAAACATATGTCCACGTAAAACCTGTATGTGAATGTTAATATTATCTTCAATCAAAGTAGTCAGAACCTGGGAACTACCCAAATATCCATCAGTGAACAATATATGATACATCTATACAACAGAATACTACCAAGCAATATAAAGGAACACCCTCCTCACATACTCAACAACTTAAATATATTTCAAAGCCTTTAAGAGAAAAAAGACATAAATGGCTCCACACCATATAGATACACTTATATGACATTCTTTTTAAGGCAATGCTAGAGGGACATAAAAAAGATCAATATTTGGCAAGAGCTAAAGGTAAGATTGACATGATTGCCTACCAAATGGCAAGAGGAAACTTTTTGGGGTAATGGAAATATTCTTTGTTTTGTTTGTGATGAGGCTAAACATCTATCTATATTTTTAAACTTACTACGTATATACATATAAAGATATGCACAGCAGAAAGAACAGTTAGCCAATTCATGATTTTTATTTTCACTGCCATTGCTGATATTCATGCTTTGGAAAGAGATTCTGCTTTGATTATTGGTCAAAAGTCAATGAACTTTATATGCAATTCCTGTATATATTTAATTCACCAAATATTGTACTTAACACCTAAATGCTTAATTAATCACGTATATTCATTTAATAAACTAAAGAAGTATTTCTTAAGTAAATTTGATTATGAATTGTCAAAAACAACTTTAATAAGTCTTAAAAATTTCCAGCTATTGATATTAGCTATAATTTGTCCATTAATATTATCATGGACATTTAACACAGAAATTTTCAAACATTCCTCTATATAAAGAATTTCTGAAATGTCAATAAACACTTTAGAGAGCATGGGAAATTTATAATATTTTGTTGCAAATAACTTATAAGGTTTTGGTTACAGGTAATCTGATTAATAGTCCCAGTAATAAATAATGGAATCCTTTTTTTCTAATTTATAATATACTTAAAAATTAATATTCTACAAGAATAAAATTCATTTATATTTTTAAAAACATTGAACCCCTTTGGGAGAATTTTAAGGTACTTTCCAATTCTCAATCATGATTTGTTTTTGCTTGAATTAAGTGATATTTGTGTGTTAAGCAAAACCTAAAATATATGTAATTGTTTATTTTTAAAAACTGTGTTTATATGGATGACTAGTTTAATGAAACTTGATATCTTTGAAATTAGGTTTTAATAATATGGATTCATTTTATTTGCTTTCCAAATAAACCTTCTAGTTGTAGTATTTTCTCCTTAGGGTATAGTCTTTATATTAAATTTCTTTCTAGATGACTAAGTCTTATAATTAACTGTATGTAATAACCATCTCAGATTGAATCTATTAAAATACAATATATTTAAATATTTAGATAATTAAGATGAAAATATGCACATTTCAGTGCTGGTACTAAATACAGATTTGTATTTATAATTGTAAAACAAACAACCTAGTGGCACATTCATTTTTGGATTTCAAGGATGTGAAGGGAAAGTTCATCTTTTCGCCTTTGAGACTTCCTGTGTAGGGTTTGCCTGTAAATACGCACTGCTTATTATTTCAAACCACTAAGAAAAAGGAACTCTAAGTCTATAAAAATCAGCAATGAAAGTTTTTTCTCTAGTTAGTAGAAAGAAATATCCTGGCCATTTCAGGTCTTGGGTTTGTTAGGTTTTTTAAAATTTACTAACTAAATGCTCTCTGTGTCTAGTTTATAGAGTGAAATTTTATGAATTATTTGTGCAAATGCTTGGGTATTTGAATAGAAAATTAAAAGACATGTGGGTGTACTTAATTTACTTTGTGGATAGATACCACATTTTACTTAATATAGAGTGACAATAAATATTTATGTATATGTATGTGTACATATTCATTATCCATCCATTGATCTGATGAGCCATCAATCCATACATGTTGCCTTTTTTTTTGTAAAGTTGAAGAAAGGAAGTTGTGCTTCACCAAAAGCAAAAAAGGGAAAAGCAAAATGGGAATCAGAGAGTACCAGAGTATAGATGATAAAATAAATTCCTTGCAGACTATGTATTATCCTAAATAATTTCAGGCTAACACTGTAGACTATTTTATTTTAAAGCTGAAGATAGCCTAATGGCCAAGAAACATATGAAAACATGATCAACATCTCTAATCATCAGGGAAATGCAAATCAAAACCACAAAGAGATATCGCTTAACTCCAGTGAGAATGGCCTTTATCAAAAAGTCCCAAAACAATAAATATTGGTGTGGATGTGGAGAGATAGGAACACTTATACTCTGCTGGTGGGATTGCAAACTGGTACAACCTCTGTGGAAAGTAATGTGGAGATACCTCAAGGAGCTACAAGTAGAACTATCATTTGATCCAGGAATCCCATTACTGGGCATCTACCCAAAGGAACAAAAGACATTCTACAAAAAAGACACCTGCACTAGAATGTTTAGAGTAGCAAAATTGACAATTGCAAAGATGTGGAAACAAACCAAGTGCCCATCAATATATGAGTGGAT